>APFE030177192.1:51376-97889 GCA_000404065.3 Pinus taeda
ACTCATGCAAGCAAGGAAGCAGTTTGGTTGCAGATATTGTGTTCAAGTATGGGGTTAGTACAGGGAGCTATAAGGATATACTATGACAGCCAAAGTGCAATTTTGCTTGGCAAAGAACCCTGCTTATCATTCAAAGACAAAGCACATTGATGTTCAATATCACTTTGTGAGGGATATGATAGAAGACAAAAATGTGCTGCTGGTAAAGGTGGACACTTTGAAGAATACTACAGATGCATTGACAAAATCTGTGAGCTCTGAGAAGTTCTCTTGGTGTAGAGAAACAATGGGCATTTCAGGGCTGGAAAAGTGATTAAGCTCTCCTGTGGCCCCCTATGGAAAGAAAACAACAAGTGGGAGATTGTTGGGTTGTGTTATATTCTTTCCACGACTAACCTACATCGTGAACTGGGGGGTTGGGGGGCGGAGCCCCCCCTTCATTGCGCCGATTGCGCAGTGGGGGGTCACAGGGGGGGCGGGTAGCCCCCCTCTAAGAGGTTCGGGGCAGCGCCCTAAGAAATTTTTTTTTGACCCTATATTAGGTTGGGCGAAGCTACCTATGGTTTTCGGTCCATCGTTTTGGACGAGATGGTTTTCGGTCCATGGTATTGGATGCTTCGGCATGTGTAAATATGTATTGTAACATTGAAAGGAATATAATGAAAAATCAAGCTGGTAGTCTCGGTTTTGAGATCCATTGGGAAATATCTGTGTATATGTGTTTTATGGGTTATGCTCTTGCATTTTTTATTTTCTTGTGATTTAGAATTCATATGCAGGTAATTTCTGTACGGGGTTAAAACCTACACTGTTGACTACTTCTGTCTGCCCATCTGTCTATGGATGGAATGCTACAAATCTCTTCAACTTCATGGCCATCTTCTCCCACAATGTAGTCTAGAATGCACTGAGAAATCTTGTATCCTTGTTTGAAATGATGCTCCTTGGTACCCCAAAGTGCACCCAGACCTGTCCAAAGAATAAGTTCGCTGCTTCTTTCCCATTGATGGTATTTTTATAGGTAATCAAAACACACATCTTACTGAACCTGTCAACTACCATGAACATGTAGTCATGTCCCTTCCTGGTTTTCAATAAACCTCCCACAAAGTCCATGGAAATGACTTCCCGAGGACAAGTAGGTACAAGTAAGGGATGATATAAACCCTGTTTCTTGTTACTAGGCTTGCTGGTACAACAAAGCATGCATCCTGTAATGAACTTAGCTACCTTCTATTGCATCTTGGGCGAATACACATACCTCTACAAGTTAGCCACAACCTTCCCTACACCAATGTGCCCTACAAGATTGGAGGTGTGAGCCTCTCTAATCAATTGCAATCACCCACCTTTAGGAATAGATAACTTATCTAGCTTGTAGAGTAACCTGTCCTGGAGATGGTAGTCAATATTTCCATCGCCATCGTGCACATGTCTCTGACTCTGCAAATGCTAATACACCTCCTTAAAGTCCTCATCCTTTGAATATGCTTCCCTGTATGCATAATTGGTGAATGACTCCATGTGTATAAGAGTCCCCAAAGTTGTCATATTTGATGTGGGTGGCCTTGAAAAAATGTCGTCCAAGTTGTTTGTGTTGCCCTTCTTATACTTAATCACCAAATGAAACTTCTGTTAAAACCCCATCCACTTGTAATGCCTGGTATGATGTAGCTTACTCTGGGCCTGCAAGTGTTGTAATGACTGGTAATCTATGTGGATTGTTGTCTTCTTTCCTAACAGATAATGCTTCCACTTCTTCACAACTTTCACCATGGAATAGAGCTCCTTGTCATAGGGAGGCTAGTTAAGAAATGTCCCATGAAATACTTTAGAATGGTAGAAAACATGCCTTCCTCCTTGCATCAAGACAACTCCCATAACATACCACTCGCACCGGTCTCCACTTCAAAGGGTCACTGCAAATTCGGTAATGCAACAAATGGTGCTTGGCTGATCTTCTTCTTTAGCTCTTTGAAAGTCCTCTCGGAACTTCTCCCCACTCAAAACTCTTGCCACTTGTTGTTATGGCATGGAGCGGTGTTGCTATCATTGAAAATGAGGATATGAATTTGCTTAGGTACTGTGCTACCCTAATGAAACTCCTGACCTCAAAAACATTAGTAGGCACCATCTATTTCATGATGGCCTGCATCCTGGATGGATCTATCTTCAGCTCTTCTCAACCAATCACATACCCTAGATACACCAAACGCTGTTGCACAAACTCACACTTCTTGGGATTTACTAGTAGTTGGTGCTTCTTCAATGTTTCCAACACCTACATCAAATGTGTAATGTTCCTCCTAGGTTGCACTATATACTGGTATATCATCCAAATAATCAATAACAAATGAATCTATACAAGGGCACAATACATCATTCATTAATCTCATAAATATAGTTGGTGCATTACATAGGCCAAATGGCAAAAATATATATTCCTAGCGAAATTGTGGCTTAAATAGACAATGTTGTTAAAATAACACCAAAAAAATTAGTTAAATATAAAATATATATAGATAGGTAAATATAAAATATAAATATAGACAGTTAAATTTAAATATAAAATATATATAAACAATTATTTTAATAAAATGCCATATATTAAGGTATTTTGATAAAACTAAAAAATTAGAAATAATATATTAAAAATATATATATATAATCGTCATGCTAATAAATATTGTGGAACATGAGACAAAAGTAAATTAATATTAAAGAATTTTATTACATCGGCATTTTTATTAATTTCTTGATTTTCCTTAGGAGGCCACTTTTAGGGTGAAATTTCCTCTAACGTGTCATGGATATTCCACTGGAGAGTTCGTCACAACAAATTTGTTAATAATATATTAAAATAACGAATTGTTACACTATTAAATTTTTACTAAAATTCTAGATCTATAGATTCAACTGTAATTAGTGCATGCATGCAAATGGAAATTATGCAGAAAAGTAGAGAATGACAAAATAAGCTCACACACACACATAAGACACAATATATGCTCTCTAGGAAACCCTTTCAGGAGAAAACCTAGTTGGAATGTGAGGTCACTTCACTCTCTTTCTCTATCTGGAAATATGGTTATAGGTACAAAGAAGTAATTCCTGTGGCCTGTGGGCTACTACAGTGTATAGATCCTCTCTGCATGATTTGCCTCCTATCTCTCCTGACTATCTTTTCTTAGCTACGGAACAAAGTTCTCTCGAAATAATGGAATGCCTCTTCCTCCTAGTGGCCCGATTATAACACAGTCTAATAGCCTACTAGCGGTTAATTTTGACTACATCAACTCTTAATTAGAGTTACAATATAGACTCCTCTAGAGTATTTTACATCATACACATGGTTGGATTATTTTCCATGAATAATGTGGGCTGATGTGGCATCCTCTTGAATTATAGGTGTGAAAACAGGAAGGTCAACTTTTGAGTGGCATAACTTTTGCATACAAACTCTGATTGACACGCTTCTAGCGACGTTCGAAAGATGTCTGTGTGTAGAAAAACATGAAATGGTGTATGCTAAAGTGGCAATTTTTGGCTCCCGAAAATGTCAAATCACTCCTGAAATTTTTCACACCCTGTTTTGCTAAACTGGGTCTCACCGATAAAAATAGTCCCATGAGTTGATTCCTCCAAAATTTCCACTTTGAATGCATTGAGATGGATCAAAAAAATTATAATGATCCATTCCATATCAATTTTAAAACTTGGGTCTATAGGGCATCCCCCTAGATATTATCACTTTGGCCAAATATCCTTCCTATTTCCATTGTATTGAATAGTGAGCACCTATGGCCACATTGAATTTCCCAACCTTACCTTGGGGATCCCAGGTGCTTGGATCCTCTTGCTCCCACACTACCCTATGCTCATTCTTTTTACCTAGTTTTGACACCTATTAGGCCCATTTCTAAGATCCATGTAGCTAATTCAATTCCTGTACAACCCTAACCTAATCCTTCCCAAATTAGGATCATGCTTGGCCTTATAATTATGCTGTGACTTCTAGAGTGTTTCTTGTACCTGTAGATGGATATGTATGATATTCTCTATAATTTTTTCAGCCCTCAAAGTGTCTCCTATAATATCTTCCCCCACTCCTCCTTGTTTCCCATATGCAATATCTAATGGTGAAGGCGAAAAATATCCAAAACAAGTTTCAAATGGGGACTTTCCTATAGAAGTGTGGATTGCCATGTTGTAAGAATGTTATATATAAACCAAAATTTCATCCTAGGTCTTTAGATGCTTCTAGTTTTATCTCTTTAGAAGCTACACCAAATTCCTATTGACTACTTCTGTCTTCCCATCTGTCTATGGATGGAATGTTGTAGATCTCTTCAACTTCATGTCCATCTTCTCCCACAATGTAGTCCAAAATTCACTTGTATCCATGTCTGAAATGATGCTCCTTGGTATCCCAAAGTGCACCTAGACCGATCCAAAGAACAAGTTTACTGCTTCTTTCCCACTAGTGGTCTTTTTCAAGGGCATCAAAACACACATTTTTTTGAACCTGTCAACTACCACGAATTGGTAGTCATGTCCCTTCCTAGTCATTGGTAAACCTCCCACAAAGCCCATGGGAATGATTTCCTGAGGATGAGTAGGTAGAGGTAAGGGATGATATAGACCCTTTTTCAGATTACTAGGCTTGCTGGTACAACAAAGTATGCATCCTCTTATGAACCTAGCTACCTACTCTTGCATCATGGGCCAATACACATACCTATACATGTTAGCCAAAGTCTTTCGTACACCAAAATGCCATGCAACCTTGGAGATGGGAGCCTCTCTAATTAGTTGTAATCACTCACCTTTAGGAACACATAGCTTATCTAGCCTATAGAGTAACATGTTCTGGAGATGGTAGTCAATGGTGCTATCGACATCATGCACATGTCTCTGATTCTGCAACTTCTGATACACCTCCATGAATTTCTCATCCTCTGAATATGCTTCCCTATATGCATCATGGGTGAATGGCTCCATGTGCATAAGAGTCCCCAAAGCTATAATATTTAATGTGGGTGTCCTTGAAAGCATGTCTACCAACGTTTTTGTGCTTCCCTTCTTATACTTGATTACCAAATAAAACTGCTCTAAAAACGCTATCAACTTGTAATGCATGGTCTATTGTAGCATACTCTAGGCCTGCAAGTACTATAATTACTCATGATTTGTGTGGATTATTGTCTCCTTTCCCATCAGATAGTGCTTCCACTTCTTCACAAATCACACCATGGCATAGATCTCCTTGTCATAGGTAGGGTAGTTAAGAACTATCCCATTAAATACTTCAGAATGGTGGTCAACGAGCCTCCCTCCCCACATTAAAACAACTCCCATAGCATACCCACTCACATTTGTCTCTACTTCAAAGGGTTGATGCAAGTTTTGTAATGCCAAAAATGGTTCTTGGATGATCTTCTTCTTTATCTCTTTGAAATCCCTTTGCTGACATTTTCCCCACTAGAAACTCTTGCCACTTGCTGTTATAGCATGGAGCGGTGCTGCTACCACTAAAAATGAGGCTATGGATTTTCTCAGGTATTGTGCTGCCTCAATGAAACTCCTGAAATAAAAAATTTTGGTAGGCATCGACCATTTCATGATGGCCTCCATCTTGGAAGAATCTATCTTCAACTATTGTCCACCGATCACATACCCCAGATACACCAAAGACTATTGTGCACACTCACACTTCTTGAGATTTTCTAGTAACTTCTGCTTCTTCAATGTTTCTAGCACTTGTGTCAAATGTGAAATATACTCCTCCCATGTAGCACAATATACCAATAGTCAATAACAAATTAATCTGTAAAAAGGAAAAGTACATCATTCATAAATCTCACAAATGTAGTTGGTGCATTACATAGGAAAAATGGAATGGCTAACCACTCATACAAACCTTTCCTAGTTTTGAAGGCATTCTTCCATGTATCCTCTTATTTGACTCGAACCTAGTGATATCTAGATGTGAAGTGATTTTCTTGTTGTAACTAATCTAGCAGATCATCTATCCTGGGCAGGGGGTATCTGTTCTTGAGCATGATTTTGTTCAATGCCCTATAATATATACACATCTGCCAAGTCCTATCCTTCTTTGGCACAATGATGATGGATGACCCACATGGAGATGTACTTGATCGAATGACACCCCATTCCAACAAATTATGCAACTGTTTCTTCACCTCACTTGCTTCAATAATAGATTACCTGTGTAACCTAATATTTGGCAATGGGAAGCCTAGCAATATCTGGATCTCGTGCTCCACTTCTTTCATAGGTGGTAAGCCTTTAGGCTCTTAGAACATATGCCAGTGTCCTAGGATTTTTTTTGGACCCTATATTAGGAGGGCAGACCTACCTATGGTTTTGTGCATGGGTTTTGCACATGGATTTGGGCATGATGTTTTTCTGCACATGGTATCTTGTAGATCTTGTCAAGGGAACTATGATTATGCTCTAATCCAGCGTCAATGGATTGGGGTTTATGGATGCTTCAACATGTATATATATATATATATATGTGTGTGTGTGTGTGTGTGTGTGTGTGTGTGTGTGTGTGTGTGTGTGTGTGTGTGGTGTGTGTGTGTATTGTAACATTGAAAGGAATATAATGAAAAATCAATTTGGTAGCCCCGGTTTTGGGATCTAGGGGAAAATCTCTACGTATATTTTTTTTATGTTTTATGCTCTTTCCATTGTTTATTTTATATTTTTTAAGAATTCGTTTACAGGTAATTTCTTTACAGGGTTAAAACCTACATTTTATATCAGAGTTGTTTCGACTTCAAGGGGTCTCCTTTACTGCTGAGGGGTTTTTCTCGAACCTGTGTTAGACCCTGTTCAGAGGGAGATCTACGAGATTGATTCTTGAGGTGAAAGAAGATGACAATCAATGGAAATATAGAGATTGAGAAATTTAATGGTCAGAGTTTTGAGATGTGGAAACTCAAGATGGAGGATTTGCTGGTGGATAAAGATTAGTTGATTGCGATAGATCCGGGTACTAAACCAATGACAATGTCAGATGAATACTAGGGGAAGTTGGATCAGAAAGAAAATAGTACAATATGGTTGTGTATCTTAGATTCAATATTGTCAAATGTATCAGGGTAAGCTATGATGAAGGCTTTGTCGGACAAGTTAAGGACTTTGTACTAATCTAAGTCTCTGGTGAACAAACTGTTCCTACTGAAAAAGTTGTATATCCTCAGGATGAAGGATGGAAACTCGGTGATAGAGCATCTGAACTCCTTTAATACTTTGGTAAGTTAGTTGTTACTTGTTGATATTAAAATTTTAGATGAAGATAAGTGCATATTTTTTCTGTGTTCTCTACTAGATTTGTGGGATAGTCTAGTTGTTGTAATAGGTAGTAATACAACTACCTTGAAGTTTGATGAAATAGTCCCATCCATGTTGTCGAAGGAGATGATATAGAAAAATTTGGAGGGAAAGAATGGAGATGCCTTGTCTGTACGAGGACAGTCCCAAAACAGAAATAAAAATAAGTCCTCGAGTGGGAGATCTAAATCTAAAGGGAGATCTAAATCTCTAGGAAAAATTGTAAAGGTGTGTTGGAAATGTGGAAAGGAAGTGAACATCAAAAATGATTGTAGATCTAAAGCTCCTAAGAAAGGAAAGGGATATGACTATGCTCCATCTACAGAGGTGAAAAAAACCTCACATGAAAGTGGGGATGTGTACTTGGCTTCTTCTTTAAGTACACATGTAGATCATGAGGCATGGTTGATTGACTTAGGTTCATCCTTTCACTTCACTCCCCATAGGGAGTAGTTCCGCGAATATGAGAAATATGATGGTGGTGATGTCTACTTAGGGGTTGACAGGAAGGTTAGAATCGTCAGTTGCATAAAAGTCAAGTTGAAGTTGCAAGGTGGAAGGATTAGAACACTTCTGGGTGTTTTGCATATAAGCAAGATGGATGATGCAGGTGTAAAAATAATGTTCGAGAAATATACCTGCAACATGGTTCAGGGAGCACTTGTATTGATGCGGGGAGTTCGAATTGGAACTCTGTACAAGCTTCTGGGTAGCATTGTTATTGATGGGTGCAACAAATATGTGGTTCTTGAAAGTGGAGCAGAAAACCTTGTGGTCTCTAGAGAAAAGACCATGCTATGGTGTCAAAGGCTTAGAAATATTGGAGAGAAAGGCCTTTGAATAATTCATGGTAATGGTATGGTAGAAGGTTTGTCTAATTTCTCTCTGGATTTCGATTTCTGTGAACATTGTGTATATGGGAAGCAAAATCGGGTGAGTTTCCCCTTTGGTGCTAAGAGGGCGAAAGGGACATTAGAGCTTGTGCATAGTGATGTGTTTGGACATATGTCGGTTCCATTACTGGGTAAGTATGTGTACTATGTATCATTTATAGATGACTTATCAAGGAATACATGGATATATTTCCTTAGGAAGAAATCTGAAGTCTTTGATAGGTTTAAAGAATTTAAGGCTCTAGTGGAAAACCAGACAGAGAAGAAGATAAAGGTGCCGAGGATAGATAATGGTGGAGAGTTATGCAAGAAGGAATTTGAATAGTTCTGTAAGACGTGTGGTATAGCACAACAAAATACTACTTCATTCACACCTCAACAAAATGGAGGTGAAAAAAGAATGAACAAGGCATTGATGGAAAATGAAAGAAGCATGATTAGTGGTGTGAGGTGTGGACAAGAATTCTGGGCAAAGGTGGTGGAGATTGCATGTTACCTGGTTAATAGATAACCTTCATCAACGTTGGAGGATAAGTCTCCACAAGAGGTATGGACTGGTAAGAAACCATCTCTTTCACATCTGAGCGTATTTGGATGTGATGCATATGTACATGTTCCAAAGGAGAAAATAATCAATTTGGATAGTAAATCTGAAAGGTGCATCTTTATTGGGTATAAGGACGTTTTAAAAGGTTATAAGATTTTGAACCTAGAAACAAGGAAGGTTGTGTGGAACCGAGATGTGGTGTTTAAAGAGGTGAAAGATGTTATTAAACATGAATTCCTACCAAAGGAACCTGAGAAGATATATTTTGAGCTAAAGGAGGAAGAATTCAACTCTACAATAGAAGAGGAATCAGAAGATGAACATCCACAAATTCCAGCTGTGAGAAGATGAGTTTGGGAAAGAAGGGAACCAAAAAGGTATAATCCATCTACTTTATTCTCAAATTTTGCTTTATCTATTACTGATGATGATCCCAGAACTATCAGGGAGGCAGTAGTTTAGAGGATGGCAAACTCTTAAAAGAGGCCATGGTTGATGAAATGACATCTGGACAAAAATGAGGCTTTGGATTTGGTGGAGTTGCTGGTTGGAAGGAAACCCATTGGAAGCAAATGGGTGTTCAAGAAGAAGATGAATGCAGAAGGCAAGCTGGAGAAATACAAAGCTTGGTTATCGCAAAAGGTTATTCCTAGGTGTTGGGAATTGATTTTGGTGATATTTTTCTCCTATTTCCAAGGTAGATTCTATTAGATTACTTGTATTTGTTGCTACTTATTTTGATTTTGAGGTAGAATAAATGGATGTGAAGACAACATTTATTCATGGGGATCTGGAAGAAGAGATCCACATGAAGCAACTTGAAGGCTTTGCAGTAAAGGGAAAGAAAGAACTAGTGTGCAGGTTAAAAAAGCCTCTATATGGGTTAAAATAATCACCAAGGAAATGGTATCAGAAATTTGATACATTTATACAGGGACTTGGCTTCACCAGAAGAAAAGAAGATCACTGTGTGTAATTTAAATTCATTGGACACCGTGCTATTTATCTGGTCTTTTATGTGGATGATATGTTGTTGATTGGAAATGACAAAGAAATTATTTGAGCTTTGAAGACCCAATTGTCCTCCAAATTTGGCATGAAGGATCTTGGTGTTGCAAACCATAATTTGGGTATGGAAATTAAATGAGATTGGTAAAAAAGGAAGCTCTTGTTAAACTAGAGGAAGTATGTCGAGAAAATACTGCAGAGGTTTAATATGCAAGATAGTAAACCGGTGAAGGTTCATATTCTTGTAGGTGTAAATTTATCTATTGAACAATGTCCCAGGACACAAGAAAAGGAAGAGGATATGTACTGCATTCCATAGACAAGTTCATTCGGTAGCCTAATGTATGCAATGGTATCTACTAGACTAGGCATTGCACATGCACTAGGAGTATTGAGCATGTTTATGTCAAAACTAAGAAATGAGCATTGGATAACAGTGAAATGGGTTTTCAGGTATTTGTGTGGCACCAATGATTATGTTTTGTGCTACCAAGCTAGACTATGATTGGACATAGTTTTGGACAACCATGAATTTGTTGATGCAGACTGAGCTAGAGATCTGGACCAGAGAAGATCTACAAGTGGGCATGTGTTTAACCTATTTGGAGGTGCATTCAGTTGGATGAGCAAGAGATAGTCTATAGTGGCACTTTCAACTACAAAGGCAGAATACATGGAAGCCACACATGCAAGCAAGGAAGAAATTTGGTTGTAGAGCTTGTGTTCAAGTATGGGGTTAGTACAACGAGCTATAAGGATATATTGTGGTAGCCAAAGTGCAATTTTCTTGGTCAAGAACCCTGCTTATCATTCAAAGACAAAGCACACTAATGTTCAATGTCACTTTGTGAGGGATATGGTTGAGAACAAAAATGTGTTGTTGGTAAAGGTGGACACTTTGAAGAAAATTGCAGATGCATTGATGAAGTCTATCACTACTGATAAGTTTTCTCGGTGTAGAGAAACAATGGGCGTTGCAGGGCTAGACCAATGACTAAGCTCTCTTATGAACCCGTATGTGGAAAAGAAAACAACAAGTGGGAGAATGTTGGGTGTGTGTTATATTCTTTCCACGACTAGTCCCAAGCACGAAATTGGGAGGTGGCCAGCCTCCCTTGTCAAGGGGTTTGAGAGGGGTGGTAGCGCCCCTTTATGGGTTCGGGGTAACGCCCTAGGATTTTTTTTGTTTGGACCCTATATTAGGTGGGATGACCTACTTATGGTTTTGTGCATGGATTTTGCAGATGGATTTGGGCATGATGGTTTTCTGCCCATGGTATCTTGTAGATCCGGTCAAGGGAACTATGATTATGTTCTTATCCAGGGTTAATGGATAGGGGTTTGTGGATGCTTCAGCATGCATATATATGTATTGTAACATTGAAAGGAATATAATGAAAAATCAATCTGGTAGTCCCGATTTTTGGATCCAGGGGAAAATATCTGTTTATATCTGTTTTATGTTTTATGCTCTCACAATTGTTTATTTTCTATTTTTTAATAATTTGTTTGTAGGTAATTTCCATACAGGATTAAAACCTACAACACATCCTTGTATGCTTGTACAAATCCTCCAATTGTTTTTTCTGTTTCTTAATACACCTCTTTAGGGATGACATGCCTCTTATTGACTTCTTTGTAGTCTGAATTTCTCTTAAAAATAATAAAACATACTTCTTGCTAGAAACGATCAATTTATTGGCTTGGTTGGAACTTAACAGTGAAATTTTCGACTTGCCTTTGTGTGCGTTGATGATGAACAATTTTCCATCCTTGACAATCTGATATTGGTTGGCTCTCCTCATGAATATTACATCACGCATGTACATGAATGGACTTCCAAACATGACTCCACATACATCAAGGGGAAGCACATCTAGATATACTTCATTAATAAAATAAAAACTGATAGCAAATCTAATTTTACACCCTTTTGTGACCTTTAGCTCTACATCCTTATTTACCAATCCCAATGGATATGGGTTTGGATTATCACGAGATTCCAACCCCAACTTCTGGACCGACTCTACTGCAATGAGATTTGTTTATGATCTTGAGTCAAACAAAGCATCAATCTTTGTCTTTTTGACCTGTATCTTTATATGGAAGAGTTTGGTCATTACTTATTTTTGTGTTGCTGAAGGCTACTCAGATTCACCTCCTTTTGTATTGATGTATAAACGATCTTCTCATCCACATCCGAGCTGGCTTCAACTTGGTTTCTCGAATCAGTGGCCATGATATTCTTATTCTTATTATCTTTCTTCTTGTTCTTAGAGTTTAGCTCTAGATGCAACTTCCAACACTTCTCCCCTATATGGCCATCAATGTTGCAGTGCTAGGATATTTACACTGGTGCGTTGTGGCTACCATATTTTTATATTTCCCCCTTTTTGCTTCTTCTTCCCCTCCTTGGAAGCTTCATGTTGCTCCTTCTTCTTCGATCCACTTGATTGCACTCTTTTCAGGCCTATGTTCTCCTGGTACTATGCATGTACACAAGCACTGTCCACTGATTTGGGCTTGAAGAACATCACTTTCTCTTAGAGATGGTGGTGTAGACCCCCAAATACTTGAGGAGTACATCTTAGTTCTTTGGAGAGATACCCAACATTATATCCATCTTTCTGAATTCCATGGTGTGCTCCTGTGCACTTTGGCCTGACTTTTGCCTGAAGTAATGCCACCAGATCCACTGGTCCTCCATGCACCCATTGAGATAAAATTGTGACTTAATGAGGGTTTTGAAATCCTCCCACTTAGCCACTATAGGTTCTCCCTCCAACCTCAGGGTTACCGTGTGGATCTCCCACCAAGTTAGTGCATGGCCCTCTAATTTCAACTGCACAAAAGAGATGTTTTTCCCTTCTTCGCTTTGATGGACACTGAAATAAACTTAGAGTTGTTGTAACCAGTGGTTCAACTTCAAAGAGTCAATCTCTCTATGGTATAGCTTGATATCAACTTTTGCTTCCATTTTAAATAGGGACTATGATTGGTTCACGACACTTGAACTGGGTTGATATTTTTTGGTTCTTTTCTTCAACTGGTTCTCTATTTATCCCCAATCTTCTGATCACCGTTATGATTTTTCCTCTACATTCGAACCCCCATATTCACTAAATATCCCTAGCTTGTTATTCAAGGCTGACATGAGGAGGTTTACATTGAGATTTATATCTGTGACTTATTGTTCTAACTACATGAACCTCACCTCTACAACATTAGGAGGTTCGTTTACGGATTTGTCAGCCATGATTAGGATTTTACGATTTTCGACCCCATCGATCTAGATACCTGAAATCTTCACAAAATACCCAAAGAAATCTGCTCTGACACAAAATGATCTGTAAACTTTCATGAATATTCCACTAGAAAGTTAGTTACAACCAATCTATTAATAATATATTAAAATACTGAATTGTTACACTATTACATTTTTAGTAAAATTCTAGATTTGTATATTCAATTGTAATTAGTGCATGCATGCGAATGGAAATTATACAGAAAAATAGAGAACAAAGAACTAAACTCACACACACATAAGACATAAGATATGCTCTCTGGGAAACCCTTTTGTGAGAAAACCCAGTTGGAAGGTGAGGCCACTTCACTCTTTTTATTTGTCTGGAAATATGGCTGCAAGTACAGAGAAGTAATGCCTATCCCCCGTGGGCTACTACAATGCACAAATACTCTCTATTTTCTCTATCTGCTATCTCTCTTGCCTATCTTTGCTCATCTATGGAACAAAATGTTCTCGAAAGAATGGAATGCCTCTTCCTCTTAGTGGCCTGATTATAACACAACCTGGTAGCCTACTAGTGGTTAATTTTGACTACATAAACTCTTAACTAGAGTTACAATTTAGAATCTTCTAAAGTCTTTTACATAATGAACACGTGTCTAGCCCCTTTTTCATGAATAATGGGGGCTGACGCGACATCCTCCCGAATTATAGGTGTGAAAACAAGAAGTTCAACTTCTAAGTGGCATAACTTTTGCATATGGACTTCAATCGACACCCTTCTCACGTTGTTGGAAAGATCTATGTGTGTAGAACAACATGAAATGGTGAAACGCTAAAGAGGAAAAGTTTTACTGATCCAAATCGAAAATGGTATCCACCCATGGTATTCATCGACCCATGGTATTTATCCACTCATGGAATATACATATGGTATTGTAAGTGGCATCCGCCCATGTTATTCATCCACCCAAGATAATTATCTAGCCATGGAGTTTACCCATGGTATTGTAAGTGGCATCCACCAATGGTTTTCATTCACCCATAGTATTTACCCATGGTATTGTAAGTGAGATTCACCCATGGTATTGTAAGTGAGATCCACCCATGGTATTCAATCACCCATGGTATCTACCCACTCATGGTGTAGAAAATCCCTTAGGTTCACAAGCTCATGCAATTTACTAAAGCACATGACAAGAATCTACTTGTACTTTCAACCAGAGGAAGCCAATAGATCGATTAAAACAATATGAACAAGAAGAAGATAAATCAATGACACATAACAAAAGATGTATTTGGGGAAATCCACTGCTCAAAACCCCACAATGTATATTGCATATATCCGAAATATGAGTGAAGATACAAAGCTTGTTCTCACTAGAAAAATTTCACACAAGTATGCTCAACTCTCTCAGCTCACAAGCAAGATCTTGGCCAACACTTAGCCAATTCTACAACTTTCCAAACCCTTAATCTCTTGCATAATTCCTAGGATGAATAACCCATATTTAAAGGGAATTCATGCTTCAAAAACTACACAATCAAAACATAGGTCCTTCTCTGATTGCATGCATGATCTATACAACTTAGTAAATCATACCACTGATAGTACACTGTCCTTGCACTCTAGTCTCAACAGGGTCTTTCTTAGAATCAACATGCATGAGTTTCTGATGAGGGAATATTCAGTTAACTAGAGTGACACTTGTGGATGCACTAGTGCACCAACTGACTATTAACTCTCTATTAGTTCTACAGATAGTTTGGAACTGATTTAATTGAACATAACTTAGTAAACTAATTTATCTAATTTACAACTCAATTTGAACTCATACTGGACCTCTAAAACTTAGGGAGAACATATACATGACTTAAGAAAGACTTCCAACTTGAAATTCCTAAGTGATTTGTTGCCTTAGTGGGGCCTGACCCAGGTTCAAAAGTGATTTAGCCAAGCAAATCCCAGTACTACTGGCCCTTTCAGTAACAGTCCATAGAGCACGGACTGAGGCCTCACCCGAAGTAGTATGGGAGGGTGCTAGAACCAGGTTTCCACACCCTGGGGATGTCTGATTTGTTTGGGATTGGTATGTGGTCCAACCTTCGCGCTCACTGTGCTATGCGCACCAGTGGGCACCTCGCAGCCTGCGATGCTTTCTTCGCGTAGTCCTATTCGCAGTGTGATCCGTGTTATTTACCCAAGTCTGTCTTAATTATGTACTATTATCTAATTACTTAGATTATGTTCATATATAAGTATTCTGAACCATACCAGCATTTACTCAATTGCGAGTAGTAAATAAACAACGTAAAAGTAATACATAACAACAGAATAACGATTCAAGAATAGATGAACAAAATTAGGATAAACTTCTCTTTATTAATCTTTAATCTTGCTTACAGACTCAACACCTCCTTGTGCACTCAGCTACAAGGATCCACATGCTCAGCTGCGGACTCTACTAGGCCTCTATGCACTCAGCTGCAAAGCCTTTTCCTACTACTACAACCCAAGACACTTAGAATTCTTCTTCTATGCTTTTACCATGCTGATTCCTCTCTCTAAATCACTACTTTTACAACTTAGAGCCTCACTCTATTTATACAATCCCATGGTCCGCAAACCATGGGTAGGCCAAAACAACTTTACATTACATTGCAATATTTTAGGGCAGACAACCCTATGACTTACCCTCTACTTCGCGCTCTGAGCTCGCAATTCACGGAGTATTACAATATACTTGACCAAAACTTGGGCTTTGAGCCCCAAAAACATGATGCGGGGGATCCCATGCCCAACAGGCCCCTAACACAATCATTGTGACTAATCCCAAGTCACTCTACTGATGCGGAAATATTGGCATGAAACCCCTCCAACAATGCCTGCGTTGCGCAGAGGTTCACAACGCACTGTTTTGCAGTCTGTTGGATATGCTCCATTCTTTCGACCGAATTCTCGCTGTCAGGGGAAAATCCCTGTCTTAAGGCATGCATTGCCTTTATCTATATGAGCTTTCCTTTGATGTTTGCAAGGATGATGAAGGCCTTCATCAATCCAAGGTTGGACGCGTGCTTTAAGGACTGCCTCTTTCTGCCTTACGACATCCACCTGTTCCTTCAATACCTTTGCCTGTTATAGCTTCACTAGCCATTGGGTTAAGACAACTGTCTGAGCTATTCCATGCACACTGTCATACTACACTTGAAGCTCTCGTGCCTCCATTTCCAGGCACTATATGTTTGGGTCCTCCTATAATGAAGTGAGGACCACGAAGGATTCTTCCAACATAATGGTGCAGTTCTATACTGCCTGTTCTATTTCCTCCAGCCCTTTGTGAATAGCGCCAGTGCATTGTTCCCTAACTTCCGGGGGTGTAGAGGACTGCACCTTTAATCACAACTCAACAATATGAAGGTTGAGGTCTAGTTGTACCCTCGTTGGTTCCTCCTTTGCCTCGCAGACTCTGGTCGCCAATCGGTGGATCCGCTTTGCTACTAGTAGATCTACCGGGACAGCCAACTCCAGGGCGTTTCTGCAAGCCTCGTCTACTGCCTACTCCAGTCTTTGAGTCTGCACAACTAGTTCATCACATTGTCAGCTGAGCTGTTCCATGTTGATCTTTTGCTTGCTCAATACCTGTAGTGCATGACCTTCTCTGGTGTGGAGCTCAGCTGTGACCCCATCTTATAACTGGTACAAGGTTTCTTGTGGAAGGGTAGCCAAGTTTAAGCCCAGTCCCTTAATCCTGCCCACTGCAGCTTGGTCAACTTCGTTCGCTACTACTAATGTGCCCTCGGGGAACACGAAAGTGTTGGTCATTCAGGCACGTAGCATCTATTCTGTCTATGATGTACCTGCTGTGACATATGGGGCCATCGTTCCTATTTGTAGGGGTTGCACCTGTAATTCCTGTAACTGCACTCATAGCACCCCCAACACAGTGTTATGCTCCATCATCACCTCTTGGAGCGCACCTATAGTGACATCACAAACCGTTTCGTCGATGTCAAAAATATCACCTTTTGTAAGCGTGATTAGGTCGATGGACATCTTTGATGCCTTACTCTTCTTTCAGTGGACCAGTTTCTCAGGGATGCGCAACTATTTCAACTATTACGAGGTGGTTTTTGGGTCCACGTACTCTTCGTCCAGGTCTATGTCCTCAGCCCCTTGCCCGGTGGACATCTCATGGCCCCCCTTGGCCTCTTCTATTGGCGTTGTTGTTGTTTCTGCTGTCTGCGTTGCTATTGCTGCATCGGTCGTCTTCTACTTTGCGGCTACCTCTGCTGCTGCTTTTTCCTGGCACCTATTTTCGACAGGCTGTACGATGTGTAGTTTGGCATCCTTCTTCCTTTGTTGAGATGCGGCCCTTGCCATTCCTGCCAGATTCAGGGTGCGCCACTTTGGAGGCCATGTTTCCAACACTGTGAAGATGGCATCGTCAATAGCAATGAATGAGAGCTTCGTCCATTCCTTTGCCAGATATTTTCGCGCCTGGATATAAATGTTGTGCATGTCCCCTTTAAACTCTGCAAAGCTCTGCAGAGTGGCGTACATTGTGGGAGACAACTGCAGTCTTCTATTTGTCCACATCTGGATACTCGCCTCCATCAGTACCCAAAAAACCTTGATTTCGCGAATCCACTTCGCGTCCTTAGTGACCCATAGCGAAGCGTACTTTGCGGCCTTAGGTAGGTCCCGGTCGATATTCGAGAACTGGCTATCTTCCAGTAGTTTTCCCGCTACCAACAAGATGGATAAGAGCAACCACGTGTAGTGGTAGGTCTTACCCTGCTCTTGGGCCTCCTTGCAGTTTGTCAAAAATTCCTCACAGAGGAACTCATCCTAGTTGAACTGGATCCCCTCCGCACACTATTCTACCAGCACAACCACAGGTGCTAGTACTTCATCGGCGCAACACTTATGCATTAATTTTCCAGCAAAGAGCTGGGTGGCTACGCACACCCCTTTGTCCTTCATATTCATAATTGCATAGCCTTGCGTCTTCTTTTCCAGCTTGTATTTAGTTTTCATGGCTTCTGCAAGAGCCAAATCACCGCTCTTGCCTGCCATCATTGTGGGGTCCTTTCCCTTATCGTAAAATTGAGAAATTAGGTGAATGAGGGCGGCCGTGATGGGAATAGGCTCCTCCAGTCATAGATACCCATCATGCACTAGGCACAATAGCTGCCTAATGATGAAAATGGTGATGGGCTTGTGGTGAAAGTGGGGTATCCATCGTAGATAAAGTAACCTGGCCTTTTCCACATGGCACAACCATTTTCGCGGCTCCAACGTGATTACTAGCCCCTCCAAATTTTGTTTCATCAAGCTCTCCGTCGCTAGGTGTAGGAACTTTTCGCTGTCTGCAAGGTCCCAATCTTCGAATTTCAAGGTAGGCACCTGGCCTAGGAGCGAACCTTCAAAAGTAATTCCATTGGGGAGTAGCGGGGTTTGGAGTGCACTATTTGTGGCCTCCGGATCTTTGGGCGCTCTGGCTTTCCCTTTCCATGGAGGGACGTACACAGGTAACTTCGCTGCGGAAGGCATTGGTGGGACGTCCTCCTCCACGTCTTCTTACTCCTCTATTTAATCAATTAGAGTCTATAAGTCCTCCTTCTCTTTGTCCTATTCAATGGTGATGACCTTGCCTTTTTCTTCCATTGATATCTTGCCAAACTGTGGGTTTCTTGGGGACATGCGGACTGGTCCCATAGTCTGTTTATCTTTCTTCGGCTGCAACGTCTGTGGTGATTTTGGAACTTCTAGTGCAACCACCACATCTCTAGGCTCCTCATGGACCATATGGGGCTTTGTAGCCTTACCAATGATATTTTCGGCAAATCTCACACCTAGCTTGGTAGCACTCATCGTGTTTGCATGGGATATGTTCTGTGGCGTACTCAAAGATGGTAAGATTGGTTGGCACTTAATACCTTGCAACTGCTCAAATCTCAAACAACCAAGTGTTTTCACGTGGTTAGCCCTTGGGGTTTTATAGTGTCTTTTGAATTTGAATTCGACCATTCCCCCCACTTCTGAGTTGTTAATGCATTCTTAGTGGAAGATCGTCCCAAATCTAGCTCTTAATTTGTGCCTTAATTGCCCACCGCCCACTTCCTTTTTCTGTAAATTGGACATCCCTTCATGAACAGTGACACCAATAGTCACTTCCTAGCCTACCCACGTGGCAGCGCAGCCTCCTATTCATAGGCATGACACTTGTGACATGATGATCCTGCGTGCAACCCCCTTATTGTACAACTCCCACACAGACTCTTTTATAGTCCCATGCTCTCTTTCAACTATTTGGAGTGCTGAGACTGTTCTTCCTACAACTAGTCAGGTGGTCGCACCACCTGTGCGAGACTTCAATTCACCTTCCAACCTAGTCCGTGGGCATTCCTCAATTAACCTGGTGACAGTCAACATCGTGCGTCCTACCTTGTGTGATCCACTCCCCTGTTTACTATGATTGGTAAGGTACGGTCACAACCATGGTAGTAGAGTCATAACTTCTCGATGACAATCTTCTAATGCAGTGATATGTCTGTGCGTCTCTTTCCTTGTCATCCTTAGTTTATCGACAAGACATGCTTGTGCGATCTCATTTTCCAGTTTTTTGATCTCAGTGTCCATCAACCTACTCTGCTTCCTCAATCATACTTGATATTCTTCGAGTTCACGAAGTCTTTTTATCGCCAAAGGGCTTCCTGAATCCTTATGTGTTCATCCTCGCGTAGCTGGGTGATTCCTTCATCCTGGTCTTCGCAAGCTGTCCCAACTATGAGAGCTACTATGCGTGGATTCCTTTCTTCCAAAATTATGGTTTCGACTCTGTTCCGCATCTTTGGAATCATTTCTGTGCTCAAGTTTTTGCAGATGGCCTTATAGGCCCATCGAACCACTGGCACGCACAGGTCCCAATCAGTTTGTCTTGCTCGGTGAACCTTGTTCAGGACTCCGCACACCTTATTGAATGCTTCTTCATGGAAAATTTGTAGTGCGCATTGCCCTTCCTGCTGCTGCGATTTGCTCCGACTTTTCATTTTGGGGTTGGGGTGAGCTTGTGTGGGTTGTACAACATATGTCTATACCCATCAAGAAAGGTGGGCGCATAATTTGTTTCGCCCTTGCTGACCAACTTTCATTCGAAGCTGGGGTTTTCCAAAATGTAGGCGTATCATCTTTCTGCATCCACACCAATCCTCAAAATTTCCTTGATGCGTACCCCACCATCGTGTAGGTGTTGCACACAGTGCCCACTTCAGCGCATCAAACCCCTGCTGTTCTGGTACTGTGCTTTCAAATTTGCTCAGAAATTCATCCGTCAGTGACAATCCATCATATGTCGGCAACTCCCTTGCCTTTTTTGTCACACAACACAGTGATCTAACCATCATGTTGCAATTAAGCGTTGTCACTTCTTGCAACCGATTCTGCCATCACTCTACTTCTTCGTCTAAATTCGAAGTGTAGGAGCTTTTGTGCTCCCACGAGATTTTCCCATCTGCAGTCAGATTCACCCAATCCTAGTCTCACGTAGTTATCTTGTCAATACAATCAAGATCATCATCACTATCATCGTCACAAACTAGTTCAGTGTAGCGCTCCTTCAGCTAGATCCAGTGGGACTACTACGCATAGTGATTTTTCTCGAAGATCATTTTGCGCTTCTTCAGATTTATGACTCCGTTCATATCGATGGCCCATTCTATCCCTATCAATGCGGGTTAGGGGTTGATGTCATCGACAATCTCTATTACTTCAAAATCCGTCTGCGTGCTCGCACCCTCAATATCTACTGTTACACCTTGCAATCTCCCCATGGGAAAAATATTTTTTTGGTTCACCATTTGTAATTGAATAGGGGACCATTGTAACGTGGGTCTGCCCATGTGTTCCTAAGTTTTCTTTGGTAATACATTCGCGTTCAAACCCAGATCTAGGATTACTTGATCCATTTCATACTCACCAATTTGTGCAGTCAACCTCATTTCCGTTCCAATGCGCAATGCATGCTTCCCCATTTTCTAGACCACGCGCGGTTCTCCTGACCCTGTGCACCTGGTGATCAGTTCTTGTAGTCCCTTAACTACTTTGCTGTCGTGCAACAATTTCATGCATGTCTCTAGAAAGGTAGTGAGCATTGAAGGATCCATTCCTGGTTCTAGTTTATCCTTACTACCTGAAGTGGAGGCCTCCGTGAAGCTTTTCTTAGCTTCCATGAATGTCCCCTTTATGCTTTCAAAGTCAAACTTGGGTTCCTTTGTAGGAGCCTTGCAAACCCACATACTTTCTTTTAGCTGCTTCCCCTTATCATCTCCTGTGGTTGTATCACTTTTGAGCATCATGTTTACATTCGGGTCTTCTTTGCACGGTCAGACCTCATCATTTGTATATTCTGAGTCAGAGGAGGCTGGAGTACCCCTTTTTCGCGCATCCGTGTGATCAATGTAGGACAATTTTCTGTCTCATGATCAAACTGAGCACAATAGAAACATGATATCCTTGTCGGGTTAGTACAATCACAGGAATAATGCCCTGGCCCTCCGCAATTGTAACAAATTAGCTGTCTGTGACCCCTTCCTGGTCCCGTTCCACCTCGTCCTCGACCGTGCCCCTAAAATCCAACGTGCCCCATCCCCGCATTTGGGTCGAGGGCTCCCATTTTCGTCTGAATCCTATAGGCAGGGGTCTGATCCATCATTAGCTCATAGCTACAGCAAGTGCATTCATTGTTGCCTACCGACTTGCAGAAATTACAAAACAGTTGTTGAGATGTCTGCATATACTTCTGCAACAAATGACAATTATATGTCATGTGTTTCCCTCCTATCTAATAGATTGCGCACCATAAAGCAGGTGTCGTGTTCGACCCTTCCTATGCCTCCGGTCTTAATGGCATTGGCCCTCCTACTACCAAGTAGTTCAAACACTGGACAATGATCTTTGTCGTGGCCCTGGCCTTTACATTTTATGCACCATACTTTATCATGTGCTTCTGGCCGAGGTGCCCTATCCTATTTCAAACTCTGCATTTCTAGATACAGATTTTGTAGCTACGCGTGGATTTGTTGGAATCCCGACCCAAGGTCTTGTATAGGGGTCTCATGTAATCTCATTGCCATTTCCAGAGCTTCGGCCTAGGTGGAAAGTTTCTGCTGTGACACCGCCATCCTCAAGTGTGGTATCAGAGATGCTACAAACCATGCATGGTGTTGTCCATCGGTAAACTTCATATTGGCTTCGCGGATCATACTCTTCAGCTGTTGATCCAGATCCCAAGGAGTCTCGCCCAGGAGCATCGCGATCTCTTTAAACCTAATGATTGATTGTGTTTCTGACTTTGGCCTACTAAATTCCCTGTTTAGCTTGGCCTAGATTCCTGTGTTTGGGTGGTTATTAGAATGCTTGATATACCATGTTAGAGCGTGATCCTATAGTGTGCTTATGAGTGTGGCTTTCTTAATGTTGTCATCCATGACCCCTTGTGCTTCCCATACCACTCTTACCACGAACCAGAATTGGTCTGGATCATCATTCCCTACTCCTCTGACTACTGTTAGTTTGATCGCACTCGCAATACTAAACTGTGGAGGTGGCAAAGGTGGAGTGGCTGGGAATGGAGGTGAGGGGGGTGAAATGGGTGGTGGTGTGGGTGGAGGTGGTAAATGCGGAATTTGCTACCTTATCAAACTGATCGCACTTCTTGGAGAAACCTTTGCGAGCTCTTCCTTGCTCTCCCGTGAGGGTGAAATTAAGGAACTGTTTTCTAATTCTTCACTACTTCCACTTTTGTAGATATTCTGGCTCCACGTAGCTCCAAACATTAATTTATTTGCATAACCCACTTTTCACACAATAGCATCTTAATCCAAGTGTTCAAATATTTAATATAATTACCTCATGGTCCTTTGAGAAAACGTCGTTCTGCCTCACTATAGCTCATGGTCATGTCTATCGAAAACTCAATGATTCTTCTTCTCCAACCACTCTTCAATTTCTTTCTTTGTTGGGTTCTAGTGGCATGACATCAAACATCCCTTACGCAGATCTTGGTCCATACAACGGAACCATTTGTTGGCTTAGTGGGTCCTAACCCAGTTTCAGAAGTGATTTAGCTAAGCAAATCTCAATACTACTGGCCCTTTCGGCAACAGTCTGCGGAGCACGGACTGAGGTCTCACCTGAAGTAGTATGGGAGGTTTCTAGAACCAAGTTTCTCCACCCTGGGGATGTCTGATATGTTTGGGATTGGTACGCGGTCCAACCTTCACGCTCACTGTGCTATGCACACCAGTGGGCACCTCGCAACATGTGATGCTTTCTTCGCGCAGTCCTATTCGCAGCGTGATTTGTGTTATTTACCCAAGTCTTTCCTAATTATGCACTATTAGCTGATTACTTAGATTATGTTCATATATAAGTATTCTGAACCATACCATCATTTACTCAATTGCGCACAACAAATAAACAGTGTAAAAGTAATACATAACAACAGAATAACAATTCAAGAATAGATGCACAGAATTAGGATAAACTTCTCTTTATTAATCTTCAATCCTGCTTACAGACTTGACACTACCCTACGCACTCAGCTGCATGGGTTCACGCACTCAGCTACGGACTCTACTAGGCCTCTACGCATTCAGTTGCAGAGCCTCTTCCTACTACTACAACCCAAGACACTTAGAATTCTTCTTCTATGCTTTTACCATTCTGATTCCTCTCTCTAATTCACTACTTTCACAACTTAGAGCCTCACTCTATTTATACAATCCCATGGTTCACGGACCATGGGTAGGCCGACATGACTTTACATTACATTACAATATTTTAGGGCAGACAGCCCTATCACTTACCCTCTACTTTGCACTCTGCACTCGTAATTCGAGGAGTCTTATAATATACTTGACCAAAACTTGGGATTTGAGCCCCAAAAACATGTTGCAAGGGATCCCATACCCAACATCTAATTAAGTTAATTAAACTTAATTAACTATTTACAAGTTGCTATGAGAATAAAATTTGATTTTAATTCTCAGTTTAATTCAAGGACAAATTAAACTAGAATTTCTTGTTGCCATTTCTCAACACATGGAATTTACTTGTGGCATTACAACTAAAAAAAGACTATAAAGATTCGAGGATAGAGATACCTTGTAATGCTTGTGACCAACTATGATACTAATACTGTGCAGCCTAGCAAATGGGTTTCAATGGCAAGGATTTTTTGCGGTTGACCCATAACTGTGATGCTGACTGTTGATGAAGTAGTAGGTGCCTACATAGCCAGGGGTGGGAGGGAAATTCTCCAAAGGGAACCCACTTTGAATGCTACTCTAGATATTAAAACTAATTTGAAATGGGCATAACTCGATCAATATAACTCATAATCTTTATTATAATCTATTTTTCAAAATAGAATGACCATTCTCCATCTTCCCATGTGATTGAAATCCATATCTTGAAATTCTAGAAACTTAGATTCGTGTTGCATCGTCACAAAAGTTCTAAAAAAATAGATGATTTTAAATCAGCGATATCTCCCTTACATGGACTCTGATTCAGCCGATTTTTTTGTTTGAATTTGAGTATTTTTTTGCAAGGAATCCAAATCTCTTATTATTATTATTATTATTTATTTATTTTTTTATAAATTTTGTACCAAAATTTTTAGATCTAATCTACAAACTCTCTACCCAAAAAATCCTTACAAAAAATGAAAAAAAAATTATTGCCGCTTTGCTCAAGAAAGTGCTCTGTGGAAGTCGTAGCATGTGCTTGAAGTTTGTTGAAGATTGTTGAAAAAATTTGAAACTGAAATATGCATCAAAACCTCATTCCCATGCAGTTGTAACCTGAATTTGATACCACTGATCCGGATCTTGGGGGGAGGCCCCCAAGATCTAAAAGATTGAAATGGATCTTGCGGGGGGGGGGAGGCCCCAAGATCTGAAAAATTGAAATTACAAAAGAAAATAGGAGAAAACACATTAAACAAAACCACCAAGGAACTTTTTATTAAAATAGAGAATAACAGTAAAAGCTACATTGTGGAGGACAATATGTCCTTTTACAAAATGCGACTTGTTACTTATAGTCTTTTTTTAGTTATAATACCACAACTAAATTCCATGGGTGGGTAAATACCATGGGTGGATCTCACTTACAATACCATGGCCGAATGAATATCATTGGTGGATGTTACTTACAATACCATGGGTAAATTCCATAAGTGGATAAATATCTTGGGTGGATGAATACCATGGGTGGATTCCACTTACAATACCATGGGTATATTCCATGAGTAGATAAATACCAAGGGTCAATGAATACCATGGGAGGATGCCAATTTTCATTTGGATCATTTACCCCCCAAAAACGTCGTTTAATGCCTCAAAATGCTCTCGGAAGGTTTCATGCCCATTTTTCCAAACTGGGTCCCACAGGTAAAAACGGTCCCATGAGCCAATTCCTCTATTTTTTCCACTTTGAATGCATCAATATGTATGAAAAATAATATAACGATATAATCCAAATCAATCTTCAAACTTGGGTTTGTAGGGCATCCCCCCTAGACATTATCCTTTTGGCCAAATACCCTTCCTATTTCCATTGTATCAAATAGTAAGAACTTTAGCTATGGCCAAATTGAATTTCCCAACCTCACCTTGGGGATCCCATTTTGGTACTTAGATCCTCTTTCCCCCACACTACCCTCTTCTCATTCTTCTTACGTGGTTTTGAGACATGTTAGGTCCATTGCTAATATCCATGCAACTAATTCAATTCTTGTACAACCCCAATCGAATCCTTCCCAAACTAGGAAAGGAATTGAAAAGATGGGGAAAAGCCAAGAAGAGAGGAGGCATTAGTGAAATAGGCCAAGTTTTGGCCACCCATAACACCACACGTAAAATCCTACCTTCATGTGCTTTATGCAATCTCCCTAGTCATGCTACAAGTAACTGTCAATTTATTCCTGAGCCTAAGTCACTTCTTAGAGTGGATGACATGGAGACTAATCCTCCCATCCTAGTGGTTAAAATCCCTCATATTTAACCATACATATGGCTAAATCCTTACACACAAATAAACCTTATTCTCTATGCAAATTACAACCATTATTCTCATCATTGTGCCAAACTACCTTAGTTTCATGACAATTTGGCTATTGTGAGAGAGTTGAATTCTGCTTGTAGTAAAGCATACACCCTTGTAGTTAATGACCTAAAAATTCATAGTCAGAGGTTAATCTAGGAGCCACATCAACCTATAATTGAGATTGGTCCTATCATTGCACCTACGGATGAGAACATCATGCAAATCCTTTACCTTTCAAACTCCATGGGGTTGAATTCATCATAAAATCTTTTATTTTTTTTTATTTGCATATATCATAGCATCCCGGTATGCCTTTTATCACTTCAATATCAAAATTTATGCAGTATTCATGTACTAGTCTTCAGTCTACCCATGAAGAAATCATGTATGTGAACAATCCTTCTCATTCCCATGACATTGAATTAGGGTTCCTTTCCCATTATTCCACCACTTTATCTAGTAGTGATGATTCTATGGTCACTACTATTAACTCACATGAAGACATTCTAAAGTCCCATATCACTATACATTACCCTTGGGATGTTCCACCTCATCATTCCTACTTATCTCATCAACCCACTACCTCCAACCAATGTGTTGTTGAATCACAATTGTTTTTGGAGGAACATTTGTCGAATATATTTAAATCCACTCCTTAGTATGGTGACACCTCTTTGTGAACCCATAAACTGAGTCCCTTTGAATCACATACACTACAAGGAAAAAACCATATAGTGGATGCTTTTGCAGAAGCCCCTACAAAAATAAGCCAAACATTCGTTTTTAGCAGAGGTCACAATAGAGTTGGGTAGGTAGATGTTTTAGCAGATGTTTTTTAACGGTGCGTCTATAATAAACTAACACATTGGTGCATTACTATAAATAGATGCACCGATGCTTAATAGCATATGATGCAAAATGACAAATTTATTTTTTATAAAAATAAAAATTAGTGGCTTGCTAAGTAAATAAGGCACACTGGCATGTATTCTAATCGATAGCATCGAAAAAGGGTTAAATTTAAAAAAAATTGGTCATAAAATTCATTTTTCATAGTCCAATGCAATACTCTCATGACATGCCAGTGCATAAACAATAAGTGCACTATTGTTTATATTACATATAATGTTGCACTTATTATATTACATGCACCGATGCCATTAATTGAATTCAATACCCTAGTGCTTAATAGAAAATTGTTCACCATTGCAGGGTTATTTTTTATACAAATAAAAACAACGGTGTGCTACATATATAAGGCACACAAGTGTGTATACTATTCGATAGCACTAGACAAGGGTTGAATTTAAAAAAAATGTCGGTCGAAGTAAAATTCATTTTCACCATTTCAGTGCTATACTCGCACGAAGCACTAGTGCAATAACTATTTATGAAAGCCCATGTGCGTAAACAACATAGTGCATTGTGGAAGGGTTTTTAATTTTAAAAACGCCAGTTTGCTTCTTAGATAGTACACACTTGTGTTGTTAATATAACTGTACAACCCAATGCTTAATATACAATCGTGCACCGTGGAAGGGTTAATTTTTATAAAAATAAAAAACAACGATGCTTTGAGTAGAACAGGCACACCGGTGCATACACGACTCAATAACACCAAACAAGGGTTAACTTTTTAAAAAATGTCAGCTTTAAAATTCATTTTCACCATGTCAGTGCTATATTTTCATGAAGCATTAGTGCTATCCCTATTTATGAAAGCTTTGGTGCATAAACAACATGGTGCACACGAAAGAGTTTTTAATTTACAAATGGCGGTGCATTTCATATAAAATAAGCAGTGGTGCAGTTAATAGAAATGTATTCTTGGTAACAGACAAGTGCACTGTGGCAGGGTTATTCTTAATTTATAATTTATATGGGTTAAAAATATCATAATTTATACCTTTTGGACACTATAAATATGCATCGTTAAAATGATTCCTTATCATGTAGCCTTATTGCTTATTATTACCAAAATTTTGTATGATATATTCTTGTCAACATTGCATTAAATATTGATTGAAAACTATTTATACAAAAACTCAAAACCTCAAAAAGTTCGGGTGCACTCTTTTCTACATTTTGAGATCACTTTATATTTTATGGTCTAACATGCATATGGTTAACCAATTTGGAATCCCGGAATATTGTTGTGAGAATGAAAATGGTGTCCTCAAAAATTAAAAAAGTTGTTGAATTTCACCATGATCGTATTCAACTTGCAGTGGAATCTTATTGTGAGGCCAATGACGACGCCCTCCAAATTTGAAAAAGATGTTGAATTGCGTACTCTAACTATTTGACTGTTTTTTCAATGAATTTTGTTTTAAATTTGTGAGGAAATTGTCTAAATTGTAATTGGGTATAATTTGTGTGTTTTTGAAGCTGCTAAATATTTTTTATATATTAAAATTATATTAAAAGACATAATTTTATTGTAAATTATATTTTCAAAATTAAAAAACGGGGTCTTAGATAGACAATAATTGGGTGCTTTGTGTTGTAGTTCATTCTGGCATAGCTAAAATATCAAATACCTTGAAGAAAGTTCCAACACAAGTTTAAATTTTGCAAAATTTGATGGCACCTGATAATATTTTCTAACAACTCTGCAAAGGTAAGACATTCTTGTTTTTATGAAAAATGATAAGAATGATGAAATACCTCCTGGTTTCATTTCAAATGTTTGGAAAGGGGAACATTTTTATGGGATATATTTAATATCAGTTTTTGAGGTCATGTGATGGAGGAATTCTACCATATATGCTAGGATTATCATTCACTGTGTATTATGAATTTTGGTTCGAAATCCTATTGGAAATGCTTGAAGACTAGACCCAAGCAGTAATGAAAGACATGGACACAGACTTTAGAACTTTGGGGATATAACCCCAAGCAAATGGAAAAACCTTCCAGCTCAAAGAATACAAATGATATTAGCCATCTATTCAAGGAGAGCATCTCCATTTCTTTTAATTCCACCAGTCAATTCAGCTTGTTCTTTCCTGGTGTTTCAAAGGGTAATCCAGATTCAAACTTGAGGCATATTTGGCTCTTTATGAGCAATCTTTAGCTCTCAAGATTCATGATTAAAGGAGATTTATTTAAATGTTTCTAGGCTTAATTCACAAGTTAGCTTTGAAACCTTAGAATTCAAGCATCGAGAATCCATAGGTCAACAACCATATTGCTCCAAGGTCTATCGTTGAACAAATATATTCCCCAAAGGAAACTCACACACAAGGTATGAAGTGAAAGAGGGTCTCACTGATCATTGGCACGACATGTCAATATATGCTCACAACCTTGGGAAAAATAAACACATAAAATACTTTCCTTGGTTGGTATGGGACAATCTCCGCAAAGGTTATTTTAAAGGGAGGGGTTATCGTTGTCTTTTCAATTTTTCTAAGTCATAAACTGAACACTAAAATTGACCAAATCTTGTGCTCATACAAGGCATTAAAAAAGAGAAGACGCCACGGGTTGCACAATGTGTTGATTGAGAAGAGAGAGGCTATAGTTTGTGCATATCCCTGTTTCTTTATACAAGATATTTTTCACCAGCATGAACAACTCAGGGTCTTCTACAGGGAAAAATTCTACAAATTAAATACATGGCAGAGAGCACCTCAAAAAATCGATGTAGTTTCCTTTGTTTCAGAGATAAAACTTGTTCCAGGAAATACAATGTAACGCCCTCCTCCACATCCACCCAAGTAACCATGCTAACTGGGGTAAACATGAGACGAGAGGCTACTATTATCACATTTGACCTCCTAGGTAACCTAAAGGAAGTGGAATCGATGAAACATCACACACACTCATCCAACATCATCAACAAAACCCTCAGGAGACAAGTCAACCACTCAGAAAGCATATCCTTGGGTGCCACTACTATTCTTAACCTCTTAGGCCATAGTCACTCTCATGCTATGGGCAAGGGAGCAACCAAAAACCTAAAGTCTCTCTCATAGGCCTGCCTGCTAGCAACTATGAACTAAAGTTGCTAGTTTTGTGCCGACGACCATGGGATTTAAGCCATTTTTTTAGGCCCAGAGCCCAGGCCACTGCCCGAAATGGAATGATAACTCAGAATCAATAAAAGTATAGCGAAACAATTATGAAAAATCAATAAGTTGATCAACACCTTAACCAAACCCCTACTAGTCATGACAGACATTTTATCAAACATGCTGAGATCCATACATAGTTGTTGTCATAAAATGTGCATATATCGCATAATAGGAACAAAAATACAATGAACATATCATCCATCAAAATCCATATATACATGAGTACATTTGCACATAGAAATTAAGGGAATAAATTTCTCATTAATGAATGCAATCAACCAACCAGAGATTTGACTACCACATTCCACCCGACCATAGAATGGCTGAGCCAAATCTCTCTTCAACCATTCACCCCTATGCCATATTCCAAGCATGAATGTGGGGCTCAAACCAAAAGAACTCAAGATTGGCATATCGAGTCTAATCCACCTCACCCTCATCAATAGAAACCAGGCTTTACCATAATCCATCCTGTATCACTAGGCCTTCACAATGAACATATCATAACAGGAAATACCGTGATCTCCACCTGATCACTAGGCCAAAGAACCATGGATGCCACCAGATTTCTCCACCTACATGTGACGAATTTTTCATGTCTCCTAGTCTCTCAAGATTTACTGCAATCCAAACCTGGATCACTAGGCCCTAAACCCAAATCCACTCTCCAGGCTTTACCGCATATCCCAAACCAATAATTACTAGGCCCAACGGAGAGAAAATTACATCTTGGCTTTACTGTATATCCTACCATTCATCAGCAAGGATTACTAGGCCCACCAAGACAACACAATCCTAGCTTTATCGCAACCCATAGTCTGGCTCAAGGGTCACTAGGCTAGTGGCTTTACCGTGATCCACAGTCTGGTTCAGGGACCACTAGGCCATGTGGTCTATCATTCAAAGATCCAACCCTCTTTGCTTCGAAACCATTTGACAATCCATCTCAACCAAAACATGAGAACCCCATCACACCATGGCTATCCAGAAATGGCAAGGCTAGGCTGAAAAACAATGTTACACCTCGAAAAACCCATGTCATGATAGAAAAGAACCACATGCAATGCCATGCATTCCAAATCTAGTAAAGAAAATACACATTCAAGCCGATACCTGCAATGAAGCCTATTGTAGCTGCTTGATCCTTCCTTTCCCTACTTGATATTTGCTTCATCTTGCCTTCTTTGCCTTTCTTGCTCCAATGCCAAAGTGCTCCAAGAAAACTCCAAGTGTCCAAGAGTATGAGAGAGAGAATAACGGGAGTGCTCCAAAACTGAACTGACAAAAGGTTACCAACTAATCCCCATAAGCCTTTTTATGAATCAAGCCTCTATTTTCTTCATTTTCCATTATTTTCCTTCATTTTCCTCTTGACATGCAACTTGTGACCTTTCACCTCCTTTTCTCCTAATTTCCTTTATTTTCATAATTAATTGTGCCAAAAATTCCATTTTTCTTTTCCAAATCCTTAGCCATTGCCTTTGCAAATTTCCTTAGCCATAAACAACCAAATGAACACCCCCTAATATGGCATGCCCAACATTCATCTTCGAATAAGTATCCCTTTCTTCTGTGGTTATTGTTTTTAGCTTCTATTACATGAAATTTTCACCAGGGATGTTACAAAACCCTCCCCCTTGGGGGACACCATCCTCGGTGTTCAATCACACATATACCTTAGCAACCTACTGAAAGAATACATATTCCTCGTGGAGCTTTATAACACAACTCATTACGGTATTTATAATGGTCATCTTGCTTAGTGCCAACTCATATAACATCATAACATCATGATAACATAACTACATGATATCATAATAACATGACACCCATACTGCATAGTGGAGCTTTATAACATAACTTGTTACGGTATTTACATCCATACATGAGTGTACATATAACAACATCATAAAAATATATATATACCAAAATATATGCCAAATCATATACCAAAGCATATATCAAAACATATAATAAACATCGTGTCTAAGCATATATCAAAACATCATATAGAGTATATCAAAACATCATAAAGAATATATCAACCACCATAAAGAAAATACCAAACCATCATAAAGCATATACCAAACCACCATAAAGCAAATACCAAACCACCATAAGAAAATATGAAACCACCATAAGCAAATAATAAACCACCATATCAAGTTTCTTTTCCTCAACCGACAAACAAGGAAGGATACATAGCCTGCATTTGATCTACCATCTCCCATGTATCTTCATCAGGCCCAAAGTGCTTCCATTGCACTTTAACTTGTTTGATTGCTTGGTTCCGGAGCATGAGAACCTTTTTTTGCAATATACACTAAGGCTCTTGCTGGAATTCTCGATCTAGTTCCACCTACAATACAGACCATTCAATTACATGATAAACATACTTAACATGTTTCTTAAGCAAAGATACATGGAAAACATCATGGACTTTCACTATCGGAGTCAGTGCAAGTCGATAGGATAATGGCCCAATCCTCTCAATGATACTAAAGGGTCCACAAAACCATGGTGCCAACATGGCACACGATCCAATCCGCAAGGAGATCTTCTTCGATTTGATGTGCAAGTACACATGTTCCCCAACCTGGAACCTCCTTGAACAACCTGTTCCTATCTTCATAACTCTTCTTCCTATCCTATGCTACCTTTAGATTCTTCTTGATCACCTTAATCTCTTGTTCCATGTATGCCAACATATCTGTTCCAATCAATACCCTGCTAACTGGATCACTCCAACTGATAGGAGTGTTACAACTCTGCCCATACAATTCCTCAAAAGGACTCATCCTTAGAGACTCCTGATAATTGTTGTATGCAAACTCTACCAAAGGGAGATACTCTTCCCACTTCCGCTACTGATGCATCACATACATCCTCAACATGTCCTCCAATATATTGTTGACCCTCTATGTTTGTCCATCTGTGTGTGGATGATAAGCTGTGCTGAAGGCCAAATCGGTGCCCTAACCTACAAATAACTCCTTCCAAAACTTGGAAGTGAACTTTGCATCCTTTTTTGACATAATCTTCTTTAGAACACCATGTAGTCTAACCACATTTGTGATGAACATTTGTGCCACATCACTATCTAAAAGCGTAGACTTCACGAGAATGAGGTGTGCAACCTTTGTTAACCTATCCGTAATGACCATGATGGAATCACGTTGCTTCACTGTCCTTAGCAACCCTGTAATGAAATCTGTTAGCCTCCTGCTGCAGCAGGTTACTCATATTTCATGATTGACATTGTTACAGACCAAATATGTCATACTTTGCATGCTGCAATGCTCCATATTTGCTTAATAGTCTCCAAGCGAAGAAGGCTACTCAGAGTTCATCTAACTGCTTTCCAAATTTTGAGAAGTTATTCTAGTGTTGTACAAATTTCAGTTAAGGGGAGGTCCAAACAGCTTAATCTTGGTCTCCCTAGGTTTCAATTTCCTGTTTTAGAATATAGAGAATAAAAATCTGTCCAAACAGCTTAATCTTGGTAGATTCTTAGATAGGTAGAGAATCAAAGGAGCCCAACAGCTTAATCTGGGCCCTCGGATGAAATAAGGGTAGTTTGTACATAGGAAAGCATAAAAAGAAAAATTGGAATGATGGGTTTGCAAGTCTAAGTGCACCCAAACCAAAATAAGAAAAAATGTTAGGTAAATAGGCTGGGTAGGTAGTTTTGAGGTTGCAAGAATTTTGATTGCTGATCAGTTCCAGGTTTTCAAGTGTCATCTTTACTCAGGACCCAATCACCAGGCAGTTTTATGTGAGAAGCTCAAAACAGGCATAACTAACTTCCTTTCTCCATCTCCCCCTAATCATTAACTAATTTCCCCAAAAGAGGTCAAGATCTGCTTGATACCTCTTAAGTTTCATCATTTTCATGTCATTAGCTTGGGTAAAGATCTGCTTTACTCAAAGATATTCCATACTCTCTCTATAAGGTTCTGTCCCCTCGTTGCAACCTAAGATCTCCCAAACTTAGCGCTTTCTTACCATCTCCATATTGACTACTGACATTATTATTTAACTCCCTATATTTTCCCATCCCCCTACTAAAACTATGTAAATCATCCCCTATGTAAATATCCCTCCCCCTGGTTGAAAAATAGCCATAAGTACCCCCGGGAATTGTTCAGTTTAACTTAGCAAGAGCCCTCATGCTGCCCCTTCAAACCATCTTCTAAATGCAATATATTCCTTCCAAAGTACAAAATGCCTTTTAGGTTATCGGACCCCTTCCGAAGCCTCAAATGCTTTTCTAACGCACGTACTCACTCCTTCCCAGCGCAAATAGACCCTTGCAGATCTCCTTAACACTCTGCAGATCCTAGTAAGCCATCTCGCGTCACCATATCGCAATATTCTCATCATGTAATTTATGCCCCATCCGTTGTTACCCGACGCGATATCGCGATATCGGCGATCGGCAGTCGCAAGCGTCGCATGTCCAAATAAAATACCTTCTCGTTCCCCGCCAACGCGATATTGCGATCGCATCGGAAGAAGTTCATCGCATCGCCTTCAAGTATGAGCACCCCACCACGTCACATCTGTACCAGGGACCCACCGCTGATGTCAGCAGGTTGACGTCATCCATCGTACTGCTGACATCATGCTGATGTCAGCAGCCAAAAAACAAAAAACCGAAAATTCGCGCAGGAAGAAAAATCGCACTTCGGAGCTCCGGAACAAGAAACAGAGGCAGTTTTCGATGCGCGATTAGCGCGCTACGGGAAATAAGCTGTTTTAGGGAATCTTTAGGGAATCTTTTGATTCCTTGGCCCGTTTTGCGCCGAAAAAGCCCGAAATCGCCCGATTTTGCCAAATTAATCCGGTTTAAAGACAGGAAAGGACCAGAGACAGAGATTAAAGAGTATCATATCAAATCAACAGGGAAAAAGCACGTCAAAGAGTATCAGCAAGCGGTGGAAACCATCAATGTAGCGGCAAAGAGTATCAGTGAAGATCTTAACAGCGGCCCAAAGCAGGAGAAAATTTAATACCTTCCAACAAAGTCAAAGAAAGAGGGCGAAGCCACTCAAAAACCCTCAAATCATGGTTATTACACATTTAACGCGCGCCAGAATAGAATTACAGATCCCAAAGCACAGTTATTCCAGCAGTACTGCATCGACCCTCCAAGAGTCACATTGCACTCTTTTTGATTCAGCTACCTCTAGCGCAGCCCAAAGGACTTACCTGCATTTAATTCCAGCGACAATTAGGTTTTAGAAAAAGCTTTCCAGCAGACCTGTTTAGGTCAATTGTAATAAATGACTTTCTGATATTTTGCTTATATATACCACCCTGAAAGATGGAGTAGGGGTTGGTTGGTGAGTCGAGGAAATTGCTTAATCTTTGATATCTCGACATTTTCTTCAAGCAGAGACCCGCACTGTAACTGTCATACTTTCTATAATCAAAGACTGCTGAAAGCATGGATTTCGAAACTGTTTGATGTGTTTAATTGGCCGAGGAGTGATTACGGAATTCCTGTGCTTCTACAAGGTTCAATAAGTGTTTCTCAACTCTGTTAATTTTCATGTTTTGTTTTATCATCGTTCCGCCATCTAAATTGCAGAAAAGAAGAATAGCTTAGGATTTGTTTAACTACACCTTAAGTTCAATTTCTGCATTTTTTTTCATGTTTTCATCAGAAATAGCTATGAACATGTATACTTAAATGATCTTGTTTACGCTGTTTCTTTCACATATGAATGAGAGTTTAGGAATTCTTAGCTGCTCCTAGGTAACCATTCATTCACTTCTACTCTTTTCAGTTTGATGGAAGATTCTCCTTTGCCTTTCATCTCTGATCGTCAGTCCATCCTTTCAGTAAATTGATAACTGTATCATGTGTGGCTATCCCGCTCCTTAATCCTCTTGTGACCAAGAAAACGCGACAGCAAGCCTTAATCCATGACTCCATGCCCAATGGTTTGAAACTTATCACTTCTTACCTTGCCTCTTTGCTTGAAATTTCTACCTGCCATCCAAACACAAACAAAAACCCTTGAGCCAAAAGCTAGCCTAAAATCGTCAACAAAGTTGAATCATTAAGAGAGAGCCCTCTCTGATTGCAGGTGGGCTAGAACCTGCAATCCAAAGATTGGTTTGCGGTTACCTCGGCCGTATCCCTAAACAGGAGCCTAGGGACATCCTGAGTGACAACATAATGGCGACTCGGCTGGGGACCTCCTTAGATAAATTTATTAAACCAGTCTGCAGCCCCACAGAGGAAGAAACCGACCTGTGAAAGTTTTGGTCGACCTATGTTGTTGCGTTTTTAGAAAAAATTCCCAAAAAATTGATTAGAAGCTGGCTCCTAAGAAACAAACGCGTAATACATGATCAAATCCTGATCCAAATAGTCCAGCTGTTTTTGAAAATCTGAATTTGATTCCTAAGATCATTAGAAAACAAAAGCAAAAAGAAGACCAAGCTGCTGTAAGTCCTGAAACAGTTCAGCCAAGCAGTGTCCCAACCCTTGTCAAAGTTTTATTCCGGTCAACCCCAATTTCCCCTGGTTCATCACCTCCTTCTCCAAGCAGCTCCTCTACACCTCCATCCCATACTCCTACTACCACTACTACTCCTTCTAACACGGTTGTTCCTGTTATCCCCGCTGCTTTAGTTGTTCCGCTTATCCCCATCATCATGGCTAGATATGCGCCCTTACAATTTCCTGCTAATCCCGGGGCTATGCCTCAAGACTACCAATCAAAAATCACCTATTTTGATGGCGCAACCTCTTGCACCACCCTACAGCAAACAAAGAAAATGCAGGATTATTTCGAGAGTTATGAGATTGATGATGAGAGTGTAAGAATGAAGATTTTTGTCCAAAGTTTGACCGGTGATGTCAGAACCTTGTTCAGGGCACTTGCACCCAATTCTATATCAAACCCTGAAGCCTTATACTAGGCATTCATTAACAGATGGGAGAAAAAGAAATACCCCCTGCACATACTGTCCGAGTATGATACTATCAAAAGAGGACCTCAGGGAACAGTTCTGGATTACTGTGTAAGATTTAACAATGTTTACAATGCAATACCACAAAATTTAAGACCTCCACCTGACCTCGCGTTATACAAATTCCCGGATGGCTTTGATGCTGAGATGGCATATCAATTAAGGGAAAGAGCCCCTCAAAGCCTTGCAAAAATGCAAGATGCTACAGTGAGTGTGGAAGCAAATCTAATTGCTAAAAGAAACAGAACTAGAACTGAGAGAAGAACCACTTTCAAAGAAGAACCCTCGGCCTTCGATCAGAAGCTAGATGCTATCATCAATGGCATCCACAGGCTGGGAGACAAAGTAGACAATTTTGAGAGAAAAAATTCATGGGAGGGTCAACAACCCAATGCCGTAAGGAACCCAAACTTCAGAAAAACCCAAAACACAAACATTGGAAGGGCCAGTCCTGACCATGATATTAGGCCTCCTTTTGAAGAAAACTATGCGGAAGCATCTACATCCACTGAGCCCACAGATGGGACTCATATGAACCTGATAGATTCAGAAAATGAACAGAAAATCTTCCTCATGGAAGAAGACCGACCATACCTGGATGCAAAACAATTTCACACCAAGTAGGGAGAGTCCTTTGACTTTAAACAAGGATATGATACCGCTATATACGAGGTACACAAGCAATACAAATTAAGAACAAGGACCATTGATGTCCCCCCATCTAGCAGAACAAAAGATAGCAAACAGCTCAACAAAACTAAAGAAAAGATCACCAACAATCAACCAGCTGACAGCTCGGTCCCAAACCCTCATCAGGTTACTGTGGAGGATGTAACAGACACGCACTCCCCTATTGATCAGCATCTACCTCCCTCCTCCCCAGAAGAAGATCTGAATAGCCCTACCAAAAATCTTCCCAAAACAGAGATGCCACAAACGGTCATACACTATGACACTGACTTTCCAAAAGAAAACATAGAGAGTATGCCTGAAAAAGAAAAATTCACCACGGTCAACACCAAGAACTCATGGGAAAAACCATTCAGTTTAGAAACAGAGATTGGAAAACTCAAGATTTCCATTCCCCTCTCGGAACTTGCCAAACATGATGTATACAGACAACAAATTCAAAGGTCCCTTCAATTACCAGAGGTAAGGGATGATGTAAACGTTTTAGATGATACCCCTGAATTACTGTTCGGTCCAGAAGTTGACGGAAAAACAACATATGGACCTATTCCACCTTTTTATGTCAGCCTGCACATACATGACAAAATACTGCACAATGCTATGTTTGACTCAGGTGCCTCACATAATCTTATGCCTAAAGCTGTAATGGAAAGGTTGAACCTCGATGTCACAAGACCATACAAAGATCTGTATTCCTTTGATTCAAGTCAGGTCAAATGTTTAGGCTTGATCAAAGACCTTTGTGTCTCTCTAGTCCAATTCCCCAACAAGACAATCTTAATGGACGTAGTAGTAGCCAACATTCCTACATAGTATGGTATGCTCCTATCTAGATCGTGGGGAGAAAAATTGCAAGGATCCCTTCAACTCGACCTCTCTTATGCCACTATATCTGTCTTTGGGCATCCAAAGAGACTATATAGAGAAACATTAATGAAGTATGTGGTAAGCAGTGAGGAAAAACCCCAAAATTTTCCAATATACTCAATCCATTATGATATGGATTCTTTTATTTTATTCAACAATAACACCATCCCTCCAATTGATGATAAGCCATTATCTTTGGAGCAAGGAATGTATGTCAATGAGGAATCGGTTGCCAATACCCATAAAATTGTCTCTACAGCTAAGGCAACCAACAAACAGCAAGAAGAAAATCCCGAAACGCAAAATACAAGCCTGCCTGGTCCTCAAACAATTGAAACTCTCAATACAAACCTCAAACAAGAAGTCACATGGTATTTGGAGTTTGACGGTTCAGTTAACAAGTTAGGAGCAGGAGCTGGAGTGTGGATTTACAATACTCATGATAATCACGCACAAGGCCATGCTTATAGACTCAATTTCAGATGTACAAACAATACGGTGGAGTATGAAGCTCTTCTCTTAGGCCTGAAGTTTCTCAAAACCCTAGGAGCTACTAAAGTCTCCATCATAGGGGATTCAGACTTGATTATACAACAAATAAAGGGTAACTTTGTCGCTAATGATAGTATAATGAGAGCTTACAGAGCCGCTGCCACCAAATTACTCAACGCCTTTAGTGAATTTAAGCTGGCCAAAATTGCACGAGATCACAATATTCATGCCCATAGTCTAGCAACCTTTGCTAGCACATGCAAGCTTCCCTTTGAACCAAATCACCATTTCACCGCTGAAATAAAACACAGACCTTCAGTCCCTAACAATGTCAAGGATTGGCAGGTATTCCAAGATGATGCCCAAATTAACAGTTTCTTAACTCTGGAGGACGAATTTTCCAACACAAACATTGACATGGATGCCATGGCCGAATCACAACAGTTAGCAGAAGAAAACCACCTGACTCTAAAAGCTGCAACAGCTAAACAAATCCTTAGCCCAACTGTTTTCAACAATACAAACATAGGACAGTTGAAACAAATTTTTTCAGAGAAAACAGCCAAGATAGAGGATGAGTTTATTGATATGAAAAGTAATGTGCTACCTGCCGGCCTTACTCCATTGGAAGACATGTTTGATGACAACGATGTGCCCAAAAAGCCAAAGATGGAACCTTTAAATGCTGCCATAGAAGAACACAACATAGGAACAACAGAACATCCCAGAATGATTAAATTGTCCAAAAATCTGCCCCCTGACCAAAAACCGAAATATGTGGATTTGTTCAAAGAGTTCCAACATGTATTTGCCTGGAGGTACGAGGACTTGAAGTCTTATGACACTTCAGTAATCCAACATACCATTCCCTTAAAAATAAATAAAAAACCGTTCAAACAGAAACTTAGAAGAATCAACCCCATGCTTCTTCCCTTGATTGAAAAGGAAATAAAGAGAATGTTTGAAGCAGGTATCATTGCACCCATCAGATTCTCTGAATGGGTGTCTAACTTAGTTCCCACTAGAAAAAAAACAGGAGAGATAAGACTGTGTAGACTTGAGAAATTTAAACCAGGTCTCTCTAAAAGACCACTACCCCATGCCCAAAATGGATCATATCTTGCAAAGAGTAGTGGATTCCTCTAGAATTTCTTTACTAGATGGATTTTCAGGATTTAACCAAATACTTGTTCACCCGGATGACTAGGACAAGATAGCTTTTACCACACCCTGGGGAACATTCAAGTACGTTAAAATGCCTTTTGGGCTAAAAAACGCTGGTGCTACCTTTCAAAGGGCAATGGACATTGCATTTGCCAAAGAGATACATGATTTCCTCGTAGTTTACCTTGATGACCTGACCCCATTCTCCAAATCCGACCAAGAGCACTGTAAGCACTTAAGGCAAATTTTCATGACATGCAGGAAATATTGCATTTCCTTGAATCCGAAGAAGTCCCTATTTGCCCTGGAGGAAGGCAAGCTTCTAGGGCATATAATATCGAAATATGGGATTAGAATTGACCCGGAAAGAATTCAAGCTATCCTTCAAATCTCTTATCCAAGAAACATAAAAGAACTGCAAGCATTCCTTGGAAAGATCAATTTCCTGCGAAGATTTATCCCAAACCTAGCCGAGATAACAAGGCTATTGAGCAACATGTTGAAAAAGGATGCCAAGGTAAAATGGTCTCTTGAAGCCAAGCAGGCTTTTGAGAGTATAAAAACCGCCCTAACTCAAACACCTGTCCTCACCAGCCCTCAATTCGACAGATATTTTATCATTTTTTCCTTCGCATCTGAACACACTATAGTTGCTCTCCTTCTGCAAAAAGATGATCAGGGAAACGAAAAGCCAATTGTTTTTTTCAGTCGAGCTTTGAAAGACGCACCCTTGAAATTTCAGATCATGGAAAAGCAGGCCTACGCCCTGGTCAAAGCCATCAAAGATTTCAGAATTTACGTCCTATACTCCCATGTGATTGCCTATGTCCCTAATGCTGTTGTAAAGGATATACTGACTCAAGAGGGACTAGAAGGAAAAAGAGGCAAGTGGATTGCCAGCATCCTTGAATATGACATTGAAATAAAGCCCACCAAACTCATAAAAGGACAAGGGTTAGCCAAACTAATGTCCGAAACAAACTTCCAAGCATTAGACATTAATCAATTGGGCGATGAACTGGAGCTGGCGACTCCATAGATCAGTGAAACCTTCATGCAATCCCCATGGTACGCTGATATTTTCTTTGTATTGTTAAACCTGTGTGCTCCCCCAGGATTGTCCAGAACCAAGAAAAGATTTTTAAGGATGAAATCATCAAAATTTTGTGTCATAGATGGTGCTTTGTTTTGTAAAAATCACGAAGGTATTTTGCTTAAATGTTTAACTATAAATGAAACTAACAACATCATGAAAGAATTCCATGCAGGGGACTGTGGAGGACACTTATATTGGAAATCCACGACTGACAAGATCTTACAGGCTGGTTATTACTGGCCCTCCTTATTTGCAAATGTAAAGAAGTTTGTTGTCTCATGCCACAAATGCCAAATATTTGAAGGAAAAATAAATCTACTGCCCTTGCCCCTTAAGCCCATTTCAACCGAGAAACCTTTTCAACAATGGGGTCTTGACTTCATTGGAGAAATTCATCCCTCTTCCTCAGGCCAACACAAATGGATTTTAACAGCCACCAATTATTTCACTAAGTGGATTGAAGCCATCCCATGTAGGCAAGCCAATGACTCCACCATAATCCAATTCCTTGAGAACAATATCCTTTCTAGATTCGGCTGCCCTGAGAAAGTTATCACTGACAACACTGCTGCCTTCAAATCCAAAAAAATCATTAACTTTTGCCATAAATATCACATCACCTTAGGCCACTCCACAGCTTACTACCCTCAAGGTAATGGCTTGGCAGAGTCTTCCAACAAAAGCCTCATCAATATCATAAAGAAACTACTGGAAGAAAACAAAAAGAACTGGCACAAGAAGCTCACAAATGCTCTGTGGGCAGACAGACTTTCCACCAAGAAATCCATTGGGATGAGCCCTTATGAACTTGTATATGGCATGGAAGCCAAGTTCCCTTCATCTCTGGGCATACCTACTATTAAATTGTTGTAAGAAATTCAGGCTGAACTGAATGACATGTAGAGAAGAATTAATCAAACTATTCACCTTCAGCAAACCAGAGAACAAGTCTTCAACAGAGCTCAAATACTGCAAGAAAAACTCAAGAAGATGTTTGATAAAAAGGCCAAAGCAGAGGATTTATGGGTGGGAAGCAAAGTTCTAAGATGGGATTCACGAAGAGAAGACAAGGGAAAACACGCAAAATTTGTTTTTCTGTGGAAAGGTCCATACATTATCAGTGCTGTGCAAGGCAATAATACCTACTTTCTCAAATCTCCAGATGGCAGCACAGCTGAAGAAGGCCCTGTCAATGGCCGAATGCTAAAGCACTACAATGATCCTTTTGATTGAAAAGAGCAGGCGGTGTTTTTATTTTGTACATAGTTGTATATACCAGTGTCTTAATTTTGGTAAGAATTCATAATGTTGAAGCACATAGAAGAAAGCAGGCAGTGCTTTGCAGCTTAACAGCAGCACAAGCGAAGGAAAGAGCTGTTACCAGTTTAAAGGTTCAAATCAATCCAACAGTCAGGAAGAAGACGTTCAAAATAGAGCAATAACAGAAGAAATAAGGAAATCTGACCTGTTGTTCTTGGCTTCTCACAAGGAGAAACCATGCCCAAGTGGAGCCACTGTTAGCCTCCTGCTGTAGCAGGTTACTCATATTTCATGATTGACATTTTTACAGACCAAATATGTCATACTTTGCATGCTGCAATGCTCCATATTTGCTTAATAGCCTCCAAGCGAAGAAGGCTACTCAGAGTTCATCTAACTGTTTTCCAAATTTTGAGAAGTTATTCTAGTGTGGTACAATTTTCAGTTAAAGGGAGGTCCAAACAGCTTAATCTTAGCATATTCTTAGATAGGTAGAGAATCAAAGGAGCCCAACTGCTTAATCTGGGCCCTCGGATGAAATAAGGGTAGTCTGTAGATAGGAAAGCATAAAAAAGAAAAATTGAAATGATGGGTTTGCAAGTCTAAGTGCACCTGAACCAAAATAAGAAAAAATGTTAGGTAAGTAGGCTGGGTAGGTAGTTTTGAGGTTGCAAGAATCTTGATTGCTGATCAGTTCCAGGTTTTCAGGTGTCATCTTTACTCAGGACACAATCACCAGGCAGTTCTATGTGAAAAGCTCAAAAACAAGCATAACTAACTTCCTTTCTCCATCTCCCGCTAATCATTAACTAATTTCCCCAAAAAAGAGGTCAAGATCCGCTTGATACCTCTTAAGATCCATCATTTTCATGTCATTAGCTTGGGTAAAGATCTGCTTTACTCAAAGATATTCCATACTCTCTCTAAAAGCTTCAATCCCCTCATTGCAGCCTAAGTTCTCCCAAACTTAGCACTTTCTTACCATCTCCATATTGACTACTGACATTATTGTTTAACTCCCTATATTTTTCCCATCCCCCTACTAAAACTATGTAAATCATCCCCTATATAAATATCCCTCCCCCTGGTTGAAAAATAACCATAAGTACCCCCGAGAATTGCTCAATTTATCTAAAACTTAGCAAGAGCCCTCATGCTGCCCCTTCAAACCATCTTCTAAATACAATGGACTCCTTCCAAAGTATAAAATTCCTTTTTAGGTTATCAGACCCCTTCCGAGGCCTCAGATGCTTTTCTAACGCACCTGCTCACTCCTTCTGACTGCAATGAACCCCTTGCCGACTTCCTTAACACTACGCAGACCCTAGAAAGCCAGCTCGTAATATTCTCATCATGAAAGTTATGCCCCATCCGTCGTTACCCGACGCGATATCGGCGATCGGCCGTCGCAAGCGTCGCATGTCCAACTAAAATACCCCCTCGTTCCCCGCCGACGCGATTTTGCAATCACATCGGAAGAAATTCATCGCATCACCTTCAAGTATGAGCACCCTACCACGTCACATCTGTACCAGGGACCCACCGTTGACGTCAGCAGGCTGACGTCATCCGCCGTACTGCTGACGTCAGCAGCCACAAAACCAAAAATTCGCACAGGAAGAAAAATCACACTTCGGAGCTCCGGAACAAGAAATAGAGGCAGTTTTCGATGCACGATTAGCGCGTGGGAAATAGGTCGTTTTTGGGAATCTTTTGATTCCTTGGCCCGTTTTGCACCGAAAAAGCATGTAATCGCCCGATTTTGCCAAATTAATCCGGTTTAAAGACAGGAAAGGACCAGTGACAGAGATTAAAGTGTATCAGATCAAATCAACAGGGAAAAAGCACATTAAAGAGTATCAGCCGACGGCGGAAACCATAAATGTAGCGGCAAAGAGTATCAGCAAAAGATCTTAACAGCGACCCAAAGCAGGAGAACATTTAATACCTTCCAGCAAAGTCAAAAGAGAGGGCAAAGCCACTCAAAACCCTCAAATCATGATTATTGCACATTTAACTCGCACCAGAACAGAACTACATATCCCGAAGCACAGTTACTCCAGCAGTACTGCATCGAGCCTCTAAGGGTCACATTGTACTCTTTCTGATTCAGTTGCCTCCAGTGCAGCCCAAAGGACTTACCTGCATTTAATTCCAGCAACACTTAGGTTTTTAGAAAAGCTTTTCCAGCAGACCTGTTTAGGTCAATTGTAATAAATGACTTTCTGATATTTTGCTTATATATACCACCCTGAAAGATGGAGTAGGGGTTGGTTGGTGAGTCGAGGAAATTGCTTAATCTTTTCTCGACATTTTCTTCAAGCAGAGACCCGCACTGTAACTGTCATACTTTCTATAATCAAAGACTGCTGAAAGCATGGATTTCGAAACTGTTTGATGTGTTTAATTGGCCGAGGAGTGATTATGGAATTTCTTGTGCTTCTACATGGTTCAATAGGTGTTTCTCAACTCTTGTTAATTTTCATGTTTTGTTTTACCACCGTTCCGCCATCTAAATTGCAGAAAAGAAGAATAGCTTAGGATTTGTTTAACTTAGACCTTAAGCTCAATTTCTGCATTTTTTCATGTTTTCATCAGAAATAGTTATGAACATGTATACTTAAATGATCTTGTTTACGCTGTTTCTTTCACATATGAATGAGAGTTTAGGAATTCTTAGCTGCTCCTAGATAATCATTCATTCACTTCTCCCCTTTTTCAGTCTGATGAAATGATTCTCCTTTGCCTTTCATCTCTGATCCTCATTCCATCCTTTCAGTAGATTGATAATTGTACCATGTGTGGCTATCCCGCTCCTTAATCCTCTTATGACCAAGAAAACGCAACAACAAGCATTAATCCATGACTCCATGCCTAATGGTTTGAAACTTATCACACCTTACCTTGCCTCTTTGCTTGAGATTTCTCCCTTCCATCCAAACACAAACAAAAACCCCTGAGCCAAAAGCTAGCCTAAAATCCTCAACAAAGTTGAATCATTAAGAGAGAGCCCTCTCTAGTTGCAGGTGGGTTAGAACCTACAATCCAAAGATTGGTTTGTGGTTACCTCGGCCGTATCCCTAAACAGGAGCCTAGGGACAACCTGAGTGATAACACATCATTTGTCTGGGATCCAGCAACTGCTAATCTTCCAGCCCTGTCTTCCTAGCCTCCTCATTCCCTCATCTCTAAGGTCTCAGGGTTTTCTTTCCCTCCCCTTAGAGGTTGATTTATTTTGCTGGTCTTTTTTCCTCTTGTTTAGTATAGAGTTGGTGTTTTAGATTTTAGTCCGTAAAGAATTTATTGATTCTTTGTTTATGGCCTAACAAATATCCGCCTTTTAACAATGGGGTGTTGTTCTTTTTCTTATCTTTTTGATTTGTTAGGAGTATTATCAGCGGTATTATGATGTAGTCTAAATAAATTAACTTTTTAAGCTAACCACTAAAAGTATTTTATTCATCTTAATAAACCTGATATTATAACTGTAATATATATATATACATATATAGTGATTAATAAACAATTTAGTTAAATAAATAAATCACCAACCATTATAATATTTTAGTTATTTACCTAATTATAATTTTAATATATATTTAACTTTTAAGTATATTTTATATATTCAACTTTTAACTTAACAACCTAATAGTATATTGAAATTAGTTTATTTATTTTAATCCAATCTATTATCTTAATTACCTAAT
>APFE030177209.1:9042-64193 GCA_000404065.3 Pinus taeda
TGTTGCGTGCTATAGTGAGACTAATGGTGCCGGGGATCAAGGAATCCGCCTTGATGCGCGCCCCCCAGTAGTTTCCTCGTGAGCGACCCAACTTTGGGACCTGCCCTCATGGCATTGTGATCTTCAAGACGAAGGTGTTTCAACCTTCCAGCCCAAGTCACGGCGGGAGTGCTAGTGGGTGAGATCAGGGACTCTGTCCCACCCCTCCCATGTAGTTCCATCCACCTGTACAACCCCATCACCCATATGTGAGTCATTCGGTCAAGCAACTAATCTGTGCCCGCAACCATTAACATATCATCAGGATATAGTTAAACATATATGGCAGATTTCAGGATCGACTTAGACTTTAAAAGATAAAATAATATGAATTTTCATCAAACCAGGTGTCATCAACATGTCCTATGTGAGTGTCTCTGATGGTTTCCTGCCATACTCAATAAACATCAGTAACAAGGTCTCTCAATGTTAGTCATTATCATAATAGCGTCATTTACAATTTCTGGTCATTCACATCATTGTCCATTGTAAGCCTGAACTAAGGAAAGTAGGTAACATAGGGGACACATCCCTCATGGCTATCCTCATTAATCATCAATGGAACATACATATTCATTAAGCTATCAACATCGTACCATCATAGAAATATACCTATTCATCAAATTTATCATCATTATGCTTTTAGTAGAGCGCATACATATTCTTTACTACCCACATCATAGGTTCAAATAGAGACCAAACTTAACTATTTAATGTTGCAATCATCAGAACACTGATAGATAAGATACGTAACCATTCATGCTATCATAATATCAATGGAAAGCATTTATAAACATCACAACCATGAATATCTCAAATAATAGTGTCATGTGTCTAGATCCTCAACCTGAGGTCCTCAAAGAATAAAGTGTGGGCCTTATGTCTAATTAAATGTTTGCGTCATCTCACTGTCAGTCAACTAGAGCGGGCACTACAAAAGTAAAGAAGCCCTAATATCCTAGGGTTTCCTAACCTAGAAGACAAAGTGCCGGAAGAAGTGCTGGAAGATGTGCCGGAAGTAACAGTGCAGAAAGAGGAAGGATTCGACTGATGCTTGGAGGATATCCTAGTCAAGGGTTTAGGATTTGGCAGCTGTTCAAATAAGAAGCTTCAATAAGAGAAATCTTACGAAGGGTTTTCATCTCAAGAGTGGAGAGTGTTTGTCCCTGGCAGAGAGCCAAATTTTGTGTTCTTGTTATTTTGTTTTGGTAGTAGTTTGATGAAGCACAGACATATGCACTAATAAGAAGAAGAAGAAATATAAGCTAACTAGAAAAAATTCAAAGACTTCACAAATTGTTATCAAGTCATGGAAAATCATCACAACACTACTTTGCCCTAGATTCTCTAACACTACTTTGCCCTACTTTGCCCTAGATTCTCTAACACCATGAATTCCATCTGATCGTTTTCTGAAAATATTGCAATAGTTAATTGCAGTTTGTCCATTTTGAAGCTCAATGAAGAGTAATATATGTGGATGTTTAGATCCATTTTGATTTCCTGTTTGTCCTGGGCCACTTCTCACAGCTGATTAAATCGAAATAAACATTACCTCGGTTATTACAAGTTTCATATGTAAATTCAAACATGGCTACAAGGCTGCTTTGAAGGAGGTTTGGTCTGATGTGGATCTCACATCATAACTTGGCAAAAGAAAACTCTTTACTCTGTGTGTCTGCATTCGTTGACATAGGATACTGACTTGTAACCTGTGTGTGCCCCTGTGCCTCGGTAATCAAAATAGATTCAGCACGTTGGGGAGAATGACTTGGAGATGTGTCCATTTCCAGATCCGATGCTTCATATTTTGAGTGATAATAGCTCTCAGATATCTCTGAAGTATTAACGTCTCCCATTGTTTTGTATCTGCGGAGCAAGTGCAATGGAGAAGATCCATGGATTGGAGTTGTTTCCCCACTTTGAAACCCAGAAGACAACACTGAGCCGCTTGCGATTCCAGAAGAAGAATGCTCTGGCTTTGTATGCCGTTTCATTTTTTTCTTAGCAGTTTTATGCCATTTCTGTAAGGCAATGGCTGTCTGTTCTTCAAATATAGCCTTCTTCATGTGAGAACCCATCTGCACAGGAACATCTCATCAGTTTTGAGAGCACTACCCTAAGGTTTAATCGCAGCAGGATTATTTGAACAGTCCTGAAGCTCACTATCACAAAATCAATTCGCCTAAAGAAAAATTCTGCCAATCTTTCAACACAGTCGTTGTGTCTTTTTCTCTTGTTTTCTTTTGACATGGGTGAGACTACTAACATAAATTTATTGAACAAACAAAAGAAAGTTCTAGAGTGGTCCTGTTTTTCTAACCAATTTTTTTTAGGTTTGCCTGAAGCCCACAACCGAGTGAATAATCTGTTCTGCCAAATAAAATAAAAAATTGAAATTTCCTAGTTCTTATTTTTCCCTAATAAATTTGTCTGCTGTGAGTTCGACTAATTCTCAAGTGACAACTTATCTCTTATTTTATAAATACTAGTAAGTTATTTAAGCATCACGCACGGTACAGCTTGGCTGCATCTATCCTCTGTACAAAGTAAACAAGATAAATCGACTGGTAGTGAAGACTTGACCAATGCAATTCTCCCAATTTATATTCATATTATTCAGCCTGTTCTGGAGTCTGAATTTCAGTTGATCCTCTCAAAAACTCGAATTTGATGGTATCTTCGATGAACATGAAAAGACTCACCTGTGTCACAAGTGCATAAAGTGGAAGTGTGATGTAGCTACATAGCAACTGCACAGCAACCCTAATCACAGACACAAGCAGCCCAATGGAGTCCTCATCAGATGCAAAAAATGGTTACTATCAGTGTTCTCCATAGACAGCACTGCAGTCTGCTAGTACTAATCCAAAGCAGCAATAGCCTAATTAAGACGATTACTTGCTTGCTTAGAACGTGCTCTCTTCATATTTAAGGCAAGATAAAGTTTTTGTAAACAGAATATGTATAATAGTCTATGGGTTTGAATGCTCAATATACTTTCTTTTTCCTCGAAAACTTTATGGGGAAACTCAAAAGGTGATCACATACATACCCAATGATGATTCTGGTTATGTTTAAAACAAAATTGTCATGAAAACAAGATCTCAGGCCAAATTCGTACTGCAACCATAGAATCAAATCTAAATAAGATGCAGAGATGTAGTAGAAATGAAATTCTAACACTGTATAAACTGAAATTAATTTAGGGTGCTTGAAACTATATTTTTTTGTTAAACTGAAATTAATTTAGGGTGCTTGAGACTATATTTTTTTGTTAATTATTGAATTAATAGTGCATATAAATTTCATCAAATTCAGCCAACTTATAATTCAAGGCTTTGATTTCTAAATTTGACTCTGGTTCATTAACATGGTGATGCTGTGTCTCAACCACTAAACAGCATCCCAACAAATGCAAGACTGCAAAATATTACTATCATTAGCATAATAAACCCAATGACTCTACACACAAGAATTTATTCTTTACTGAATGAACATATTGCTTACCCATATCCAAAAAAAGAATGCAAGCTGGAAAGCATTCTGCAGAACAGAAGTAACAATCAATCCATTGCTATTCCCATGAATATTCAGAGAATTCAGAAATATAATTTGTCAATGAGAATTTAGCATGCACATCATTTGATACCTGGAAGAGAGTGAAATGGATCAAGAAAAGAACAAGCTGAGGGCGACCAAACCAAAATAGTTCATTCGTTGGCTGCACTACCGGAGTTCCTTCCAGTACATAAAGCCTATCTTGAATTTTTAAAGCCATCTCTATTATTATAACTTGTAGCTTTGTTCCAATCAACAAAATTATCTGCACATTTTGGAAGATCAAATGGAAATAAGTTTCGAAGAATTCAATCAGAAAAAAGTCCAAGATTATTGATTCACATGATCAATGTACCCTGTCCTATGAGTAATATTTTTATGCACTTACAATTAAGGGAATAAACGAGATCCAGAAAAATGTTTGTGCACTTACAATTAAGGGAATAAACGAGATCCAGAAAAATGTATACCACCCTGCTCAGAGGAATACATCCAATCAGAAGGAGAAAGTTAGTTTAAACAATTGTGTACATCCAGAATGAAGACTTTGGAAGCAGGGTAGAGTACTGAAGATTTACCATTCACATTAAGAAGCAAAAAGATTATAGCAAAAGCCCACAAAGGAGGACTGCAGATAATGCATCAAGGGTGTGTGTTAGTTAAAAGTCGAGAACAGGTTTTCGAAAAAACAGGGGATGACAAACCAAGGTCAGACAAGGGAAATACTGTATACATAATTCTTTCTGTGACCAAAGCTGTTGTGAACACAGAAAACATTACTAACCTGATTCCAACTACGCTCTTGAAGTCATCATCCAAAGATCTCTTGATATATTTCTGAAAATCAAACTTGCTATTTGGAGCCAAGTGAGCCTGTACGTACATTTCGAAGTAATTAATATTTTAGAACAAATCAGATGCTTTACATGAATGAAGTGGGGTTTGAAATAAACAAGATGAGAAGGAAAAGACGATTTAAAGTGATCAAAACTTACAACGATGAAGCCATGTCGCAAGGTCAGGTAATCAATTTTAGTTACAGACTGACAGAATTGACGAAAGAAGCATACCTGCGAATCTAAGGAAAGCTCATGTTAAATCAGATATGGATATTTCTCAATTAATGCAAATAGGAAACAAAGATATATCCCTTGAAGATTTGGAATTGTGAATAACTTACAATCCATTTAAGAATCAGTGTTCGGCTCCAGAAACTCATATGGCGCTTTACAAATGAAGTTTCATGGGTTAATCTGAACCTTGCAGGATCTGTTTGGACCAAAAAGGAAACAAATCCCTCAAAACCCATACGGTATTTTTCAGACCCTCAAAAGCTTATCCAATCGCCCAAGTTTCATGTTGTGCCCTCTAAATATTTTAGTTTTGAAATCGAGAACTTTACCCAATCAGCCTATAACACAGTATATCCCAATTAGAATTTGCACAGTTGCCAAACTGGCTTGGGTTATTTCTTTTAAGTTTTCAACCTGAAAGTATCCAGATGCTGGAATAAATACTCTTCTAGACAAACCCAGTTAGAAGAACCAAAAGAACTCACCATGTGAAAACTCATACTCCAATGTTTGTGTCTCCTGTTCCCATGCTTTCCAGCGCTTCATCTAGGCATCAATAGGATTTACAGATCTCATTGTTAACAGAGTATTTAAAAGCATGCAGATATCAAAACAATAAGATGTACTGCAGAAATTAAACTGAATAATATATATGGAGAAAACAATTTGTCTCCCCTTCCACTTACTTTTGCTCTTGCTAGGGCGACAGTTAAGACACTATATAACACATGGAGAACTGCCAACAAAAAGATGAAGATGTGGAGCTGGTTCATGCCAATCGAGGAGACAAGAGGATAGTTACCCTTCAAACAAAGAATGACAAATTATCAAATAAGTCCAACTTAGGATAAACATTTGAACTTTGTATTGAAATCCTATTTCAAAATGGTCTAAGTAACCCTAACTGCATGAAAAAAATCACTCAGAGAATCAATTATCACAGGGCCTGGATAGTTATGCCATATGCAGTAAGACTAAGAGTAGGGTGTGGTATATACATGTGCGGAGCTACAATGGTTGCTATCCTCACCAGCACCAGCTAAGACACGCCTCCATGGGATCTTCTGTTCAGAGGACATGGATTCCCATAAACGTTTTCGGCCGTGCTCCTCCCCATTATCTACTTTCATGCTTTCAACAGCAGTGCTTTCAACGGCAGTATCATTTTTCTTACACGGAAGCATAGTATCAGCTACTTTTTTGGATATACAAATCATAGAAATGGGCTTCTCTCCAACTGTCAGTAGAAGTGAGATGAAACCAAGAAGCATCAATTCTGCAGCCCAAAATGACAAATTTCAGAAATATTTTTTCAGAGCACCAGAAATCTCACTCACAAATTCTAAGCTAAAAGAGATAAATCTGTTTGCATGAAATATTAGTTTGAAATCCAACTACAAAATGTCAAAAAAATCTATCAATACAATCAAAACAGATAATTTCAGACATATTGTCAGCCCATGTGACCACCTCATGATAATTCATCAGGAAGCTCTACCCAGGAAACAGGATTTCTGGTAAAACATCAGAACTCCATAGAGCAAACCATTTTCAGATATATTTTCTCATACAAGATGATTAGCAAGAAATCTCATGCAAGATAGACTGCAACAAGCATATCTGCATCAATCACATGGGGAATGTTAGTGGTTTGAAACATCTGTTACCTGCTTTCAGTTTTTCAAGTGCTTCATACAGGGCGTTCTTCTTTTTCCTCTTTAACCACTGTCAATATAGTGACAGAAGGAGACATTATCAGTACAGAATGCATATTGTATTCAAAACTTGTGTTCCTAAAAAAAATGATCAGCTCTTACTTCTAATCACTAATCATATATGAGCACATTAAAATTAGGCTCTACCAGGTGGTTTGTTGCTGAATACAAAGCCCAAATTTTAGGAAATCCTCACCAGCCAAAACAAAATGAGTGCAGAGCCGACGTAAGATGCATTAAATTAAATAAACAGTCTACTGCTGAGACTGAAACAAAACCTTACGTTGCTAACATGATGAATACCCTGTTCAAGCAATAAGGAGATGACTACAAATGCCAAGCAAACAACTGCTACTGCCCATGTAGGAGTTTCGGCTAAAGAACGACCACTACTGCTGCCCCCTCCTGCCATATTCTTCTTTTCACAGGATTGATAACTGTTTCCCTTTGAAATTTTCAGTATTCTATTCGATTTTGATCTTGAATTTCATAGTTTACATAACGCTCTATAACAGAGTGAGCCAGCCAAAGTTAATTAATCAAATTCTATTGAATTTGAACATTATTCAATATTTTATTTATTTAAACCTTAATCTCATCATTCACAACCCGGCAATCACCAATTAATCAAATCCCACTGATATTAATAATGGCAAACAGCAATATCTTCTCCCCAGTTTCTAGATCTTGAATTGAAGCACAGGCACTATCGGAGCAGGATCCCCAGCTAACCTCTATATAATATTGTCGCCGTGATCCAAGTCAATGCAAGTATGGGAAAAGGCCATGCCGGGTCGACTCATCTGCACCGTGTGGTTAAAAATAGTTGTTTCGTTTTCATACGCAATCACTTTATGAAAGTATCTCTGGCTTGATTATCATTTAGGTAAATTAATTTTGGAAAACTGCAGTCCATTCAATCTCACTATCCTCGCCAACTAGCAGAATTGGAATTTGACAGGTTTGGAACTCCATTATTGGAGGATCGTATGGTTTAGTATTTGGCATTTACACGCAACAACAACACCTTGGTTCTGTATATTTTCGATGTCCACATCTGACAATCTGTTTGACAATCTGTCTTGGTTCTGTATATTTTCGATGTCCACATTTGTTAATCTGTTTGACAATCTGTTTTACAGCTTAGGCTTTATCTGATCAAGTTTATCTTGTAATCTGGCTTCTTATTTGTCAGTCTTTTGTTTTGATCTTTCAGGGCGTCCAGTTATGCCCTCCTATATGTTTCATTAGCTTTTGAAGTCCTCTATCTGATTGTAATTATCTGCTTTTTTATATTGTCTTAAATATAATATATCTCAGCTTTTTCGTTCCGAAAAAAAACACCTTGAAACCAAAGCTACACGATTCTCAAATTCAAATAGATCATACAAATTAATATTAACAACCGCTATTCCAGAAGTTATATATGCAATTTATCACATTTTATGTCCAACATTAAACGCCTGACTTTCTGGTATCAGGCTCAGAAGAAATAAATTAAAACAATAAATGGTTTACCTATCAATCGCAGGGTGTAGAATAGCTTGCAGGAGGATAATGTTCAATCAAACTAAGCCTCAACTTAGCTTTATCCAAGCGTTCAGCCTTTTCCTCTCAAGTGGTTTTCCTCTCAAGTGGTTTTCCCGATGCCTCTATGGAAGATCACATGCTCGCTAAAAATGGTCTTTTTCTTGTGGTTAATCTTCTGGAACAGGAACCTCACATGGAAAGTGCTTCAACGGAAGGGATGGCAGGGTCCGGGTCGCTGCACAATGTGTCAGAATGCTGCAGAAACGAACCTTCATATGTTTTTTCAATGCCCCTCTTCTATGCTCATATGGTATGATCTCTCCATTTCCTTTGGTTTTCCTTACCTCTTTTTTTCCTCTGTACATGATGGTTTCATATGGTGGAGTGGACAGTCAGAGTCTTGGCGCTCTCTTTTTGTACATGCATGCTGGCTCATATGGAAGTCGAGGAACGGAACCATCTTTCAAAACTCTAGAAACCCTGTGTCTGCTCTTTTGCTCTATATCAAGGCAAATCACGATTTCTCGGGCTAAAAAGTCCCCACAGATGTTTTAATCCTATGCTTATTCGGATATTATGTTATAAATTATGTATATCTTGTAAATCATGGTTCAATCCGGGGCCAGCTACTTGCACAGATCGGCCCTCTTCATCATGTTTTGTTTTTTGACTATTATGGATCCTATGCTGAATCATCAAGAACTATGGAATCATGAGATATTCCTCATCCCTTTAAAGGGCCTATATGGGATCTTCTTATGTATCTTGCTCTTTTATTATCTTAATATAGAAAATCTTGATTTTTCTTCTGAAAAAAACTAAGCCTCAATTTTTGCACACATCTTTGAGGTCATTGTGAGAATTCTAATGAACAAGCAATCTCAAATTATTTCATCTAGAAAGTAAGGAAGGAATTATAATTTCAACTGCCAAATTAAACATAGAAAACCCAGAAGGATAATGTGAAAGTTGGGCATTGTGTAGATAGTTGCATTGAAACATTTTAAGAGGTAAATTATCTTGATTACTCATACTTTATCAACATTGACAAATATCTTTAATAGTTTGCCTTCATGTTGTTCCATTGATTTATAATGTCCTAGGTTTTAATCGGGCCGGAGGATGCGAAGCTGGAGGATGATCGAGAGCTCAGGGCGACGAGGCGGACCACTGCGGCGACCAGTGTGATGAGAGCACGTTCTCATGGCGGCCAACCAGCGACTTCCCTCCGTTCATCCACCCCGGGACAGTTGTTTCATGCTCCATAGCTGGTGCCCCTCGCTCATCAACCTGTTTGATGCCCAGGTTTGCCATCTATCCCTTTGCTAGTCTACTCTCGTCCCAAGCTTTCTCCATTTATACTTAGAGTCTCTCCGGTGAACCGTTTCGGGCGCTTTTCGCCTGTCAACCCCTTCGCGGTCGACTCTCCTCCATTTCTCTCTACTCTCTACATCTGTTAGCTCCAGCTCTCACCAGCAACTTTCTCTCATGGCTGTCGCTCTCGCACACAGTGGTCGACCACGCGATTACAGGGTTGTCTCTCGCTCCTGAGTCTTAGCACTATAAAATATCTATCTGGTTTTTGCCTTTTCTTTGCTTTATAGTAATAGACATTGCTTCGCTGGTTTTTCTTTGATAACGCTAAGTTTTCGGCTTCTAGTCTGTACCTAGTTGCCACTATTTCGGGTTATATATTCCATGTTTTGGTTACTTGACCATGGATATGTTTCAGATTCTCAAAGCGCATTTCTCTATATATAAACCTTGCAAAGATATCAGGTTTAAGCTCGGCAAATGGTGGTGCATTTTCCAGCTATACTGTTGTTGTTTCTCTTGTTGCGCCCCCTTCTATCTAGTCCGCCATCTCTGTCGCCTTCCCGCTGCTCCTGTTGCCGGAATTGCGGCCGTGTTTCTCAAAATCCGACGTCGGGATTTTTTTCAAATTTCCACTTTGGGACTGTACTTTTGTTTCCTCTACATGTTATCTGCCATGCATTTACTATTTTCATCCGTTCTTCTCATCCTCTTCGGATGATTGGCGGCCTGCTGATGTTTCGTCCCCCTCCCTTTCTTCCATCCCGAGGCTGTCTATCTTGCCTCTAATAGTTCTCCACCTGACTTTTCTCCTCGACCCTTTCTTTTTCTGCTCTGTTAGACACGGGGTATTTTCCGTCTTTATATCTCTTTCTCCAGGCAATATATGCCCTGTCCTTTATCTGCATTATTCTTCTGCCCCATATCCTGCAATTCCACTGACAGGGTTTTGACTGCAATTGGCACGTATGGAGAGCGGCTCTGACTCGGCCGCCACTAAGGCCCTTATTAATGCCACATTAGATGCAGAACAGGCCTGGCTGACTGGCTCTACTGGCGCTGACTGGACAGGCGCTCTGTATGATGTGGCTATCAAACCGTCCTGTCAGCCACCCGTTTCTCCCCCCCTATCCATCGGGGCAATGCAGACCGTGCACATCCCCAGCGTCCTCCTTACAACAAACCCCACAAGCCCGTCTGGACTACTGCCTCGCCTTCGGCTCTTAAACTGGACTCCGTTCATCTCTCCGAACGCATTGACAACCTTCAACATCTTGCTCTCATCGGACGCTGGCACTTCCCTATTATGAATGATTATGATATGCGTCAGTGGCTTGCATCCCACTGGAAACTTGTCATCGGGTATACCCCCGTCATCTCTAATCTGATGAAAGGATGGTACTGTTTTCATTTCCTTGCTGGTGGAGACGCCGAAGCTATCTTAAAGGGACCTTGGGTTTTCAAGCGCAGCTTTCTCGCCCTATACCGGTGGTATCTCAGCTTTGACCCCTTAAGTAACACACCGACCAACAACCTCATCTGGGTGAAGCTGCCAAATCTTCCCCTCGAATTCTGGTTGAAGGAAACTCAGGAGGAGATTGGGAACGCGACCGGACGGTTCGTCTATGTGGACCCCTGGTGCCTTGGTGAGAAGGATAAGAGAATCTCTTGGATTCTCATTGAGAAATCCTACCGGGGTGGATATCCCGAATTCCTTGAAATTGACTGGTGGAATCTCTATATCCAGAAGCGCCTAGATTATTGGGGAATCCCCTTTCGTTGTGCTGCCTGCCACAATACAGGTCACTTGATAAAAAGCTGCCCCCGCCTCAAGCTTTCCCGCCCCCGCCACCCTCGCCGCCGCACTGGTCACCCCTCCTCATCTGACCTCTCCTCCTCCCCTGATCCTCCGATTACCCATATACCCGCGGCTTCTCCCCGACCCTCCTATCTTCCCCACATTTGATGACCCCCCCCCCCCCCAATCTCGCCCCTCTCAACACATTCTCCCCCGCTCCCCTACCCCCATCCGGAACCTGTCGACCCCGCTGCTATCCCATCCCCCATCCCTCTATCTATCAAAGACTTCTCTTTCAATACTTCCCCCATCCCTATTTCCTCCTCCACCCCCTCCCCCGATAAGACACTTCTCTCTCAAATTAAGGGAAAGGGTCTCTGCGCATCCATCACTCTTGTCAATTCTCCCACGTCTTCCCCCATTAATCAACTTGACAGCGACCTTGACATCTTCCTATCCCGTAAATCCCTCAAACTTGAACCCCTCACCATTCACAAACCTCCGGCTCCTGGTTTACCTCTCATTAGCCCGGATTCGGCTAAGAATATCACTGTCAGGAAGAAAACTCATGGAGGCAGCAGGCATTTCAGGGGCCAAACCATAGTCACAGAACACGGCGTCCGAAATCTCTCTCTCATTGATGTTCCCATTCATGACCTTTTAGTCTCTCAGCTCCTTAGAGCAAATGTGGCTGGCGAGCCCTCAAAATGAGTTTCATCACTTCGCTGAACATCCGGGGCCTCGGCGTTGACCCCAAATTTCTAACACTCAGGGATTTCTTCCGCTCCTCTCGTCCGAGTATCATCCTCATTCAGGAAACTATGCGCAATTGTGAGGCCTCCCTCACATACTTCAGGAAACTTCTTCCATCCTGGGACATGGTGGCCACAGATGCAGACAGGCTCTTTGGTGGTCTTGCGACTCTCTGGGACCCATCCCGCGTCAATGCGAAAGCATACAAGTGCTTTGCTGGAATCTTCATTTATGCCACTGTCAAAGGCATCGACATCCCTCTGAATATTCTTAATTTATATGCGCCCTATAAAAACAGGACCCCCTTTTGGTCAATTTTTTTTTCCTCTGCTATCTTTGAAATTGAACACCTGATTATTGCCGGTGACTTTAATCTCTCTCTAAATTCTAATGAATGCTGGGGTCATTGTAGGCATCTCAACACTCTTGCAGAATCCATCAAGATTGAACTTCTTAATCATAATATTATTGACATTGCTCTTGGCGAGATGCGGACAACATGGACAAACGGAAGGACTGACCGTGCCTACATCGCCAAGCGGATTGACAGGGTTTTGGTACATGCCAGTGTCATTGACTTTCTGGGCATGCCAAGTCTTTCGATCGAAAATATTACGGTCTCCGACCACCGCCCTATCGTCCTCTCCTGGCTGGACAACAACGCCAAAAAGGGTTATCCCTTTAAATTTAACAGCACTCATCTGCTTGACCCCACCTTCAACGAGCTCATCTCAATCACATGGGAACAGGTCTCTTCATCTCAGCCGCTCTTACCCCCCCGCTCTTTTAGTCAGAAGTTACAGGCGCTAAAAAAATCTGTCAAGGCTTGGGAGGTGGCGCAAAAGAAAAAGGATAGGGCGGCTCTCCTCCATATTCAACAGGAAATTGACCTCATCATACAGGAGACCAACAACTCCTCCCTCTCTTTCGACATGAAAAGGCACATCCATTCACTTGAGGGGAAGAGATCCGACATTCTCAAGAAGATGGAGGCCACCTGGCGGCTCAAAAGTCGGGCAACCTAGCTGCGCGAGGGTGACAAAAATACAATTTTTTTTCACAAGTATGCCAACTCGCGAAGAATCAAGAATGCCATCTGGAAGATCAAGAATGACATCGGTGACACTTTTGTCTCCCAACTCGACATTTCCAGGGAAGCTGTTTCCTACTTCAAGAAACAATTCTCGGGAAGACCAAATGTTGATTTTCAGGACCTCTTATGGGGTATTGACCCGACCCCCCTTATGTTTGATGAGCATGCCAATGAGGTCTTATTCAATCCTGTATCCGAAGAGGAGCTTCTTTGCATTATGGAGTCCTTCCAAAAGGACAATTGCCCAGGTCCCGATGGTTGGACCATCAATTTTTTTATCCATTTTTTCGATATTTACAAGATGGATATCCTCTCCATGGTCGAGGCTTCCAGAACTTCTGGCTTCATTCATCCTCACACCTCCTCGACGCTGATTGCTTTGATCCAAAAGAATGCTGATCCTGAAACATTTAAGGACTACCGTCCGATTTCCCTGTGCAACATTTCCTTCAAGATCATTACTAAGATCATTGCTGAACAGATCAAAGGATACCTGGCCTCCTCCTTGTCTTAAGATCAATACGCTTTCCTACACGGCAGGAACATCCTCGACGCTGTGGCCAACACATAGGAATGCCTCTTCTCTCTCCATGCCCGTCACCAGGCTGCGGCAATCATGAAAATTGACCTACACAAGGCTTTTGATTGCATCGACTGGGGGTTTTTGGAATGCTTGCTGGCTAAGATCGGCTTAAGGCCTCAAAACATCAGATGGATCTTGGCATGCTTTACAAATGTCAATTACGTTGTTATTGTCAACGGCCTCCCTACCCACTTCTTCCAGGCTCAACGAGGTCTGCGACAGGGCTGCCCACTGTCACCTCTTCTGTTCATTCTCGTCATGAATTCTCTGAGCCTACACATCAACAAAGCTGTGGTTTCGGGGCAAATCAAGGCAGTCAATATTTGCAGACAGGTACATATCTCCCATAACCTCTTTGTCAACGATGTTCTTTTGTTCGCTATGCTCTGTCGAACTTCATGGAACTGCTTCAAGGACATTCTAGACCGCTTCAACAACGCTTCTGGGCTCTTCATCAACAAGTCTAAGTCCATGTTATACCACAACGATGTAGGCTTGGATATGGTGGAATGGATTGCCCAGCTCTTCGGCATCAACTCGGCCCCTCTCTCCCAAGGCCTCAAATACCTCGGGTTCCACCTCAAGCCCACCGGTTACTCCAAGCTCGACTGGATCTGGTTAACTGAGAGATTTTATAACCGCATATCTGCCTGGGAATTCCGTTATCTCTCTTTGGCGGGCCAGGTCACTCTCTCCCATGCTGTTCTGCTTTAGATGGCGGTGTACTGGGCACACCTCTTCCATCTCCCGACCAGCATCCTCAAACAACTGACCTCAATCACAGCAAATTTTATCTGGGGTAGCAGCAAGAATCGGTCAAAGATACACTTGACTAAAATGCCCAGGATCGTCGTGCCAAAATACTTAGGCGGATGGGGTCTGAAAGACTTGCGTACTTTTGGCAGATCTCTCACTTTCAAAACACTACACAGAGGTATCTTTGGCACCGGGCCATGGAGTATTACGATCCAGCAAAAATATATGAAGGGTCGGGGTCTGCATTTCTGGTACCGCAGGGGCACCATCGGCATACATGGAGGCTCTGCCATCTGGCGTAGCCTTAAATTTGTAGAAACATACTTCCTATCAAAGCTCAGATGGCGTCTTCATTCCGGAACTCAAGTGCTCTTCGGCATCGATCCGATTGCCTGCAGGCAATGTTTTTTCCTTCCTGATAATATCATCGCCACCATACACCACTTGGGATTTCTTACATGGGACAAAGTCATTTCGGACTGGAATGGTCCCTCCCCCACCTGGAAGACTGCGAAACAGATTGGTCTGCCGGCTCCTCATTTCCCTGTTTGGTCTCAAGTGTGCTCGTCATTGCAGGTTTCTGGGATTATGCGCAGCGGTCCTTTCGACCACCTACACTGGTTCTCTTCCAGATCCACTGCCCCCATCAGTGTCAAAGACATATACTCAGATCTCATCTCCACGTTGGCCCCGGTTTCTGCTCCAATTTTTCCCACGACTTTTTGGAAATCTGGATGCCCGCCAAGGATGATCTTCTTTGCTTGGCTCCTCTTCAACAACAAGAACCTGACGTGGGACAACCTGAGAAAACGGTCATGGCATGGCCCCAGCAGATGCTCCATATGCGAGACAGATGAAGAGACAAACTTCCATATTTTCTTTTGTTGCTGCCCCACTCAGGACATATGGCATGAACTTGCTCGTCTTTATAGTTTTCCTCACGTTGTCTTCGACACTGTGCAGGCTGCTTTCCTCTGGTGGTCTTCTCAATGTGCAAATCGCCGCCCACTTCTCATTATCACTATCTGGTTTATATGGCGCTGGCGAAATCATAGGATTTTCGATTCCTTAAGTGCCCCCCTCAACTCCATTCTGCCCTGCATATGCTCTCTATATGATAACACCAGTAACAGGACATAGATCATTCGGGGTTTCTTCTCTACTTTTTAAATGGTCGGCCTTTTGCTCTCTTACACGCTGGTCTTTATGCTTTACATCATACCGGTCCTTTGTTCAGTTTCCATATATGTTTTTTTGACACACTATGTTCCCACATAACTTTTTATGACTGGCGCCTATGAGGCACATGATCTTCTGGAATTTTTGTGATCCTTTATATTACCTTAATATAAATATGCAACTTTTTCTTCTGAAAAATGTCCTAGGTTTAATCAAGTTGGAAAATTCATGTGTTATGTTTGATAAAGTTGGAGAGTTCATGTGACAACCCAGATTGCCTTTAAATTGTTCCATCAACTTTTACAGTATATTAGATTCGATCAAATTGGAGAGTTAATGTGACTACCTAGATTGCTTTTAAATTATTACATCCACTCATACAGTGTATTAGATTCGATAAAGTTGAAAAATTCACGTGACAATTTAACTATTTCTTTTAAATAATTATTATTTTTTAATAATTTAAAAATTATATATTTTTGAAAAGAATTTTAAATATAAAATTATTATCTTAAATATATATTTTATTAATAAGATTGTTTTTTTGGTAAGTGAACTGTTTTTTATTACGTCATGAAGATGATACAGTGTGGCACTGTCTTCATACTAGTAAAAGTGACCTCACTCTAACTCGATTTGTTTGCTTTTAAGTATATATAAAATATAATTGAAAGTAACTCAGTAAAACTATTTCTCTTTCTATCTAGAGCCCATAAGACATAATCTATCAAAAAACTGCAAATAGCCTACTTTCATCATTGCATATGTTCTGCATTGGGGTCATTAGCCTCCGTACCTCTATTGGTTGGACAGTGGAAGCCATAGTGAATATGGGACTCCATATGAACCATTAGGCCCTCAAATCCATCCATGTGTTCTTGTAATCATTGTTGGTTCCCGCAAAGGGATACCTGACGATCGAGAATGCACCCCTGGTTATGCAAGATGTTAGCAAAAAAATTGACGAAGTTGGTATGGTCTAGTCACTGTGTTTGGGTAAGTTGGTCCACTGAATGCTGAAGAAGTCAAATTTGGGCTTCAATTGAGTCAAAGGGGGCCAACAAATCCACACGTTCGGGTGAATCTTTGTGAGGGGCCACAAGCTCCCCTTCCTCCTCTTGGTCTCCCACTCATCTGTCTCCTCTACCTTGGTGGCCACTCCCCGTCGAGGTCAACCTCGTTGACAGATCATCATAGAGATGTCATTATCCCAATAAAACTCCCCAATTGAGGCTCCCCGCAAATGTACAATGTGGTTCCACAGAGCCCTCACCCTATCATTGCACAAACCTCTCCTTAGACCGCTCACCCTATCACTGCACAAACCTCCCCTTACACGACTACAAGGCAGGGCTACCCTTGCTTCAAATTCTAGTGCCACCCCAGCCACAATTAGTCTGAAAAACTCAAGAGACGTGAAATTATCCAGACATGGACTTACACTTGACACAAACCTTCTCCTAACACCCATCATCCTAATCAAGTGAATCATCAAATTCACCACCTCCCCTCTCCACCAATAACAGTGAAAGGGACTTGGGAGTCACACCAAGCTCCTAGGAGAGGGCTTGATATAGTATATGAATACTTTAATTACCCAACTAAAGCGCAGTAGAGGGATATCGAATACCTGCAAGACAATTAGAGAAAGTCCTGCACCTCGAAAAGATATTCACACCATGTCTTTCCACTGCCACCTGGTCCTTGAAGGGAGGATGACAATACGAGAGTCTTCCATCTCTTCCAATGTCCACAAATAATTCACTCTAGGGTCCCAAATAATGGGCATGTAACTGAATCTTGGCACTTCGTAGCCTTCAATGTCCATTGTCTCAGTTGGCTGAGTCTCCCTTCCACCAGAGAGCCAAATAGTTGCTCCAAGGAGACTCTCCATGATGAATTCAATTGCCCCTACAATCCCTATTCTCATTTCCTGGCTTACCAACTTTGCAATCGCTCCCATTACCCTGACAACTATACCTAACATCGCATCGAGAAGGTTCCTTGGGCCTCTTTCCAACGCCCACCTGCTATCCCGCAATCGCATTATCACTGCCGCGTGTGGAACTCAATGTCCTTATCTCATTCTTGAAACTCGCCCAACGGGGATATCAATAAGAATGTTATTTAAAATCATAAACTTTGATTAAATTAATATTTTAATGGATTTGTTTAATAACAATGTTTAAAATATATATATAATATATATATATAATATATATATAAATATATATATATAATAATTTGCATTAATATATAAGTTTGACATTTTGAAAATATAAATTAAAAATGATGTTGAAAATTTAATTTTTTTATTATAAATTGAAAAACTTACAAAACATTTTTATTAATATTTATCTTAATATTTTTATATTTTGTTCATATACTAAATTCACGAAATCTTTTTAATAAATAATTTATCTTATATTTTTATATTTTCTTTTACGCTAAGTCGTGCCCTATAAACCAGTATGAGGGAGATGCTATCACGTAATGTTAGATTTAAAAAGAATAGAAAAATAATACTTACATTAACAAATTAAAACAATACTAATAATATAAAAAATCAATGTTGTTCATAAATAAAATACTTCAATTTTTTTATTTTACATCAAACTTTATATAGAGTATTAAAGTAATTGAAAGTAATTTCTCACTATTAAAATTTGTAATCTCTCACTACTACTTAATATGGAGTTGACAAATGACATGTAAAAATAATATTATTAATGCTACATGATGTGCAACTCAATGAGGTATTTTTTAAACATTTCAACTTAGTGCATTCTCATCAAAATATCATAACAACTTTTATTTTGATTTGTGTAAGTAAAACATTTTTATAAAGATATTTATATTATTAATAATATATAATTTAAACATTTAATTGAAATGGTAGTAAAAGAAATATTTGTATTATGACAACCAAGGGGACAACTCAATTGGTGATCAAAGTAATGTTTGTCTTGCGAAAATTGAGAGATCCAAGGTTCAAAACCCTCTAGTTGTGGCCTAGTTTGTTAATTTGGCAGCTCAATGACAAATTCCAATCATGAGACTAGATTCTTCTTTTCAAGAGGACCAATTTTGACTTTTGAAGCATTCAATTTGGACAAGAGAAAGTGTATTTTTGAATTGAAGCCACAATGTCATATTTGATCGGGTTGGACCTAACTGGGAATTGGACATCCTTGAAAGCCTATAAATACAAGTGACCTTAAGCTCATTTGGATATCATCATTATCGAACATCTTCTTCTTCTCTCTCTTCATTGGATTGGTTCATACAGGTCTGAAGTGTGGTTTGAAGAGCTTGGTTCGTACATGTCTGAAATTGCAAGGTCTGAAGCGCACACGTGAGATTAGGGTTTTTGGTTTCTAGTCGTAGGGTTAACACATGAATTTTTCGGTTCTAGTTGTTGGCACACATGCTCATTTGTGCGGTTGAAGCTTCTTAACCACATGCATAACTCTTCCTCCATGTGGTTGGAATATGTTGTAGCATTTTCTATCACCTACCGCACAAGTGCTTCAGGGGATATAGAAGCCTCCTAGAGACACCCTCGAGGTTGATATGAGACTAGTTCCTAGGGCATCTTAAGAGGGGAGTGCTTTTGAAGATTTTCTAAGGGCTTTCTGCTACACTCCATATGTCACGTAATTGGAAAAGATAATTTAGGGCTTGGTTCAATAGTCCTTCATCAAGGTAAACTCAAGAAAATACATGGATCTAAATACTTAGGGGCTAAATATGGCTAATCTCAAAGAGGAATGTCTTGGTTTTGGTGGCCAACACACAACAATAGGTAACTTAACATTGTTGTTGTAGTATAGGTGAATAGGAGGAAGGAAAGGAGGGAAATCGATGTAGAGGGCTAAACATAGCACAAAATCCTAGGCAAAAATATCCAATAGAGATTGGAAGGGTGAGGAGATGAAAATGCAGAAAGAGTGGAGTGTTAATTAAGGTCCCAAGCTCTATGCATCATGAATACATTTGTCACCAATTAACAATAAGTAAATCTATTCACATTACAGGTACATAAGTAAATTTATAGTTAACACAGGTACAGTTATTACTTAGCAACAAATATACAACCATGAATGAGAGTGATACCAACAAGTTCATTACACTATTTTAGAGGAGGAAAGACATACATGAAGTGATAAAAAAAGGGGGAAAACATATTGTGCATTTCTCTGATAGGAATCAACAAAACAATTTCATTAACCTTCAAGATGTATTCCAAATCACCAGTCCATTTACCTTAAGCAATCTATTTATGAACATACAAATAGAACCAATGTGGAACCACCGAAATCGAGCCTCTTGGGTACAAAATTCAGGAACCTTTGTTAAGTGTTTCTTCCCCCTATTTATAAGGAGAGGGAAAGCTTTGAACAACAATTACAAAATATCTTAGCCGAACTCCAGTTGTCTAATCAACTAGCTGTCTCGACTTGTGATGGCTTGCTGCCCAAATCATTACAAAGGATTTGATTCCTTCTTTAAAATGCAAGAAATTACACAATAAAATCTAAAACGAAAATTGAATGATGGACGAAGAAAATATCTCCCTATTATTCTTGAGATGGCCTTTGATTTGGCCATTTCCCTACCACAATGATTTGGCCAGTTTGCCTCTCACTTTCTACCTTAACTACTTGACTTCCCCACTCTCTGGAGTTGGGAGTGATCGCCTATTAGTTTCTTGCCACAGTGTGGAAACAGTGACCAACCCTACAGTCCTTCATTGTATGACTGTGTGGAGCTCCATGCTGAGCAATTACTACTTCCTAAGTCCCATACCTCTTTTTACCTCGCTGAAGATGTGCACTCAAAGCAATTGAATTCATTTTTTCTTCCCATGAAGTCCTTGGTTTCTTGTTACAGAATATTCCACAAGATGAGCCCTTTTCAATTTCCAACTGCTTTGTGATTTCATTAAATACCTCAACTACCAATACATGTGCCTTAAAACTATGTATTACACTATCAGAGCTTTTACTCATCAGGACTTTATTCTTAAAAATGTTACAAAAATAGAGTTTTGATGTTCCTTGGCCCCTTTTGTTTAGCCCCCTTCTACTTTCCTGCATGGGACAGAAGGCTTGGCCTTAAGGTGCTAGGGCCTTTTTTTCCTGCCCAAGGACCATTTTTCTTTTGTAAAATGCTTTACGCCCCTGGTCCCTAAAGTTCTTCTAGACCATGTGCTAGCCCAATATATCAGAGCCCCTCTTCATCGGAAGTTTTTCAAGTGCCAACTATTGTAAAGTGTCGATATCCTCAACCTCCGATTTGCGACCTTCAATATGACGTCATCATTTACATGTGGAACCTCATGAGTGGTGAAATGTGTCACCCAGATTTTCCCCCATAAGCCTCTTCAAAATGCCAAAATTGCTTGCCATATGTCCTTTTGTACTGCCACATCATGTTGATGTCAGATGCCACTGTAACTTATAGGAACCAATCATATGTTTTCACGCGCCATTATTGGAACCAATCCTGTGCCGCCACATGTCCTACTCGAGGAGAGAGATAAGGGCTCGTCCGCCCTTGGTTTTGTGATGAAATCCTTTGTAAACCTATATTTTAGTCCCCCAATGATTTTACACTATAGACACATTACCCCTTTCACAATGTTTAAAAGGTTGTCACCTACAAAATTGTTGATTGCCGATCTTTTGATGTTGCAATATTTTGATGCGCCAATTTCCTCTGAGCTCCGATGTGTGAGTGTTGATATGCCCGACTGCTCTGGTTTGTGATCACCAATATTCTTGACTATCACTGGACCTCCAATATGCGATCGTCGATATGCCAGGACCTCTAATATTCTGATATGCCTTCACAAGGCTTCAACCCTTGAAACTTTAGAAGACCATAACTTTTGATCCATGAGTCCATTTTTGGACTTCCACATATCGTTGGAAAGTTTGTTCAAAGAGCTTTCCAATGGAGAGGATCCATTTTGGATTTGAGTCCTTTTGAGGCTTGGAAGATGACTGCAAACTTCTCTTCTCATTTACTCTTTGGACAACTGAAAACAAATTTTACAGTAAGTGACAACGTGATCTAGGGTTTCAGTTTGATAGTTGATCACAGTTGACAGAAGTTGACCACAGATCGGGAAAGTTAAATTTGGTCAGTCTTATTGCTGGGATCATATTTATGATATTGTTTGGTTGATATTATTGGATATTTTTGTATGGGCTTATTGTACTCTCTGCTGAACATTTTATGACAATCTAATAGAAGAAGTATTACAAATGGTTTTCCCCCTTGTGGGGTTTTTCCCTAGTCATTGACAAAATCTAGTGTCTCTTGTTGATGTGTTGATTATCTTCTATTTTCATTTCATTACTTTTCTATCTTTAGTTACTATTGATTGATGAAAATAATTAATTTTTATTGAAATATTGCTGATTGAAGAATTGAATTGGGCTAAAGTAATTGAAACAACATAGAGCACTATAAAATTAACTTTGTTTACAAAGAGGAGGATAGGTTGTAGACCCCTAGAAGTTTAATAGTAGCTACGTGTCAGGCGAGTTGCTAAGTTCCTTTGGGATATATATATATATATATAAAGTCATTTTAAGTGTCATGGAAAAATGTATTCTTATAAAAGTGATAAAAAAACTAAAAGATATATATTTTTATGATTCAAATAAAGAATCCCTGTTCAAGGTGTTAATCATCAATGGTAATATGTCAAAATCTGGGCCAAGGCTCCCGACCTCTCCCCCTCTCAACGTTTCAACCCACCAATAAATGTAATTTATGCAACCTTAGTCGAGCTTCCACCCTCCACACGCGATGAACTTCATTAACTGCACTTGCTTTGCTGCCTGTAGATGCTTTGTTGGGGGTTCTATCTCCAAGCCAATGGTTATGTTTCCCATCCTTGCTCTAGTTATCTATTCCCAACTATTTCCTCCTCCACCCATGACTCTTCATTATAATTCCTTATTCTCTAGTTCTTTGTTGAAGAATTTCTCCATGGATTTTATCCTATCATCGTTGGCATTGACAAATGATGGAGGACATGCACAAGTGGTTGTAGATTTAGTGTTTATTCTATTCTTCAACATTCACTTGATTCTCCATTCGGTTCTAAGTCTACTTGGTCCTACCAAGTTTTTTCTTCCCTTGGTTGCTAATACACTCCAACATGCTCACAGTAGAAGGAGTGGTGGAGATCATAGGCATGTTGGGGGAATTCAAGCTCGATTCCAAGCTGAATCCTCTACCCATATTTATCATATTCATACTCCTACAAAATCCAAGTGGAAATCATTAAAACTAAAGAAGAGGTACGTGATGAATTCCAAGGTATATTGGACTCTAATATGGTGGACAACATTGCACCTTGGATACCAAATATACTGAGAACACCAAAGGTTGTTAGAACCACTATTTACACATTATTGATCTTTATTGGCATGCTAGATTATTGTTGGGGAAGGTTTTGGCCAATTAAATGGATGCTTGGGACAACCTTGTGCATAAGTTGGAAGATCAAAAGTTGTTGTTAATGGACGTTGAAGGACAAATGGCATGTTAGATTATTGTTGGGGAAGGTTTTGGTCAATTAAATGGATGCTCGAGACAACCTCATGCATAAGTTGGAAGATCAAAAGTTGTTGTTAATGGACGTGGAAGGACAGATGGCATGCCTTGAAATGTGCTCACCTTGTAGCTTAGTGGTGATGCTACATTGTAAGGATGAAGACCACCCCATTGACCTTGACACCTCTCTATCTTCATGCATGTGTTCTTCTTAATGGTTTCTCTATTCAGTATATCTAGATTTTTGGCTTTTATGATTAGGAGCCTATATGCTTGTTTTCCAACTTATGGGACAACATTTTCCTTTCTTAAACCACTATTGTTGGTTCTTAGCATACATTTTTTATTTGTAAACTTCTATGGATATTCTAATGGACAATTTCTCATAGTAGATCTAATAAAATTATGCTTAATTTAGACTTAGATTTCTATATGTGTTAACCACTATGTTATGATTTTGCATGTAGTAGAAAATTATCAGAAATAGAGAACAGTGAAATAAAACCCACAAACCACAAATTAACACATATAACCGGAAAAACACTTTCAAGAGAAAACCTAACTATAATTTCAGGTCATTTTTCTCTCTTTCTCTAAATGGAAATGAATGCAAGTACAAATAAGAGAGGCTTGTGGCCTATGGGCTACTACAATGCTCAAACCCTCAGTTTTTTCTCTCTCCCTATCCACTCTTAGCTACTTTATTCATCTACGAAATGAAATACACTCGAATAGAATGGAATCCTTTTTCCTCCTAGTGGCCTGGTTATAACACAACTTGATTGTTAAAAATAGCAACAAGAAATCCTAATTTGATTTGTCTTTGAATTAAATTAGGAATCGAAATTATATTCTCATAGCAACTTGTAATAGTTAACTAAGTTAGTTGACTCAGTAAATTCGAGTTGGAAGTCTATCTAGAGTCATATAGAGTAATTCCTTAATTTTAGGGGTCCAGGTTGAGTTCTTTTGAGTTGTAATTAATTAACTCAGTCTAACCAAGTTAAAGTCAGTTAAACTAGTTCAAACAATTGGAGGAACTAGTAGGAGATCTAGTAGTGGGGACAAGCACTAGTGCAGCTTCTCTTCTCCACCAGTTAACTGAAGATTCACTCATAAATAACTCATGCATGTCAGTTATGAGGAAGACCCAGTTAAGATTATAGTTCAGGGACAATGTACTATCAGTTGTATAATTTTCTGTGTTGTAAAAATGGTGCATGCCATCAGTTGAAGACCTATGGATGGACTGCGTAGTTATGAGTGAGGAATTTCCCAATTAAATATGGGCTAATTCTCTCAAGAATTGCGCAAGGAAGTAGGGGCTTGGCATGCAACAAAATTGGCTAAGTGTTGGCTTGAGTTGGTTTATGAAGCAGAGAGATAGATTATACTTGTGCAGTAATTGTTCAGGTTGAACAAGCATTGTATTTTATTCTCAGATATTTTGGTTAATGCAATATAGATAGTTGAGGTTTTGAGAAATTTTTTTCCCCATAAAAATATTATGTTATGTGCAATTGAAATTCTTCCTTTTTTGCTTAGTGTTTTCATCAATCAATTTTTGGTTTCCTTTGATGAGTAGAGTAGCTTCTTGTCTTTTGTTTTAGCATATCACATAAGTTTTTGAATCTATAGTAAAAATCTACATGGTATCAGAGATGAAGACATTATAGAATAGGATAATTCGAGTTTGTTGTGCAAGTGAAATCAAATTTGCAAGTTCATACTTCAGAGTTAGCAATATGTCATTCTACGGGTCAAGACTTGAGTATGTCCTGGAGGGAAGCTCAAATTACATAGCTTGGAAGGACAAGATGGGGGTAGTGTTTGAAGACAACAGGCTCAATGAATTCATAGATCATGATATTCCAAAGCCTCCAGCATTTGATGCTAAAGATCATGAAGAATGGAAAAAGTGTGTGGAAAAAGTGAGAAGGATTATCATAAAAGGAGTTTGAGATCATATTGTCTCAAATCTCCATGGCAAGGAAATGTTGCAAATAGAAACAAGAAATGATAAAAATATAATCCAGTATATTCCAATTTTAATTTGTCCTTGAATTAAAATTGAGAATTAAAATTCAAATTTAGTCTCACCAATGGCTTGAAAAATAATTAATTAATTCATCTTGAGTTAATTAGTTGGAGAAATTCAAGCTAGAAGTCTTTCTGAAGTCATGCAACAGTTATCCATTAAATTAAGGAGATTATCCCTTAATTAAGGAGATAAGATTGAGTTATATTTGAGTTGTAATTAGTTAGCTCAGTTTACTGAATTAAGTCCAGTTAAATTAGTTCCAAACTGTTTGAGGAACTAATTGTGAGTTAAGTCAGTTAATGCATGCAAGCATCCAACTAGTGTACTCCAGATAACTGAAGATTCTCTCATCAATAACTCATGCATGTCTATTCTGAGAAAGACCCAGTTGAGATTAAAGACAGGGACAGTGTACTATCAGTTACATGTTTTCTCCTATGAAGGAAACTCATGCATGCAGAAGGAATAAGGTTCCTTGAGGATTGCGCAATTTTATAGGGTGTGAGATCAGTGTGAGTGATCAGTGTTACAATTGGTAACAGGAGGATCACCCAAGAGAAAATGTGCAAGGAAATAGGAGGCTTGGAGGGAAGAGGAGAAGGTTTGTGAGAAGCCTTGTTTGCATGTGAGCGTCCAGGAGGATTGTACTGTGAGCTGGCTTGCTATGAGAGCTAAGGCTTTGTGTAATCCTAATATATTTCCACCTTGTATGATAATATAGATAGTGGGGTTTTTAGCTGTGGCTTTCCCCTGAATATTCTTCTGTGTTTCATGTGCATTGATTCTTCTTCTGGTTATATGTGTTCAGCTTGATCTTGCTCAAATCTTTTAAGCTTCCTCAAATTGAAAGTAGAAGTAGATTAAAGTATTTTGCTTTAGTTATATTGCATTATCAGGTTAATCTATAGTGAGAATTTCTACAGGAAACTCCATTTTCAATGTGGAAGGAATTGACGAACCTATTTCAAAATAACAGTGACCACAGGAAGCTAGCACTGAAGGACAAACTCAGAAAGATCAAGATGGATAAGAGTGACTCTATTCTGAAATACTTGACCAAGTTCACCAAATGTCGAGATGAGCTTAGAAGTGTTGGGATTACTATTGCCGAAGATGATCTGGTTGTAGAAATTTCTCTATGGATCAACTACCTCTAATACCATGTAGAAATTATCACTGTAGATCACCTGATAATGAAATGTACTAAAGTAAAATAATTGATCTACTTCTACTATCAAACTTTGCGGAAGCTTAATCAATTTGAGCAAGATCAATTGGAACACATATAACAGAGAAGAAGAAATCATACACATGAAACACAGAAGAATACTTTGGGGAAAGCCTCAGCTAAAAACCCCACTATCTGTATTATCATACAAGGTGGAAATACATTAGAATTACACAAAGCTTTAGCTCTCACAGCTAGCCAGCTCTCAGTACAATCCTCTTGGATGCTCATAGGCAAACAAGGATTCTCACAAACCTTCTCCTCTACCCTCCAAGCCTCCTATTTCCTTGTGTTGTTTCTCCTGGGTGATCCTACTATCACCAAGTGTAACACTGATCACTCACACCCTGTAAAACTATACAATCCTCAAGGAACCTTGTTCCTTCTGCATGGATGAATTTCATTTATAGGAAAATTCCTCCAACTAATAGTACAATGTCCCTGTCTTTAATATCAACTGGGTCTTTGTCTGAACTAACATGCATGAGTTATTTATGAGAGAATCCTTAGTTATCTAGAGTACACTAGTTGCATGCATGCATGCATTAACTGACTGAACTCACAATTAGTTCCTCAAACTATTTGGAATTAATTTAACTGGACTTAACTCAATTAAATAAGCTAACTAATTAAAACTCAAATACAACTCATCCTTATCTTCTTAATTAAGGGATAACTTCCTCAATCAAAGGGATAATTGTTGCATGACTTCACAAAGACTTCATGTTTGAATTTCTCTAACTAATTAACTCAGGATGAATTAATTAATTATTTTTCAAGTAGGTGGTGAGACTAAATTCAAATTTTAATTCACAATTCTAATTCAAGAACAAATCAAAATTGGAATATTCTGAATGCTATTTTTAGCATTTCTTGTTGCTATTCTCAACACTCCCTCTAAACAAGAAAGGAATTCAACTCGATCTTGATCCTGAACCTTTGGAATGTTCTACATGCAACACTTCTTTCTAGTGTTGTTGCTCCAACAACTCCAGAAACAAAAAAAATATCCAACCTGAATTAGAATGATGCCTCTGTCATCAAAGTCTTTGACTGTTATTGCCTCTGTCAACTGAAAAACTCTGCACCATTATGCTCTTCATCATTTGACTGCTCTAGTCTCTATCACTTTGATCTCTGACTGCATCAATCACACCGATTTCTCCCTCTACTATGTACTTTGGGCTCCCATAGCAAGGTACGATCCATGAGATAAAACCTCTCCATGAACCCTACCCAATTTCAGCCTTCTTGAGACTATCACTTCACATCGCCCCACCTCACACCTGGAGGTATGGTTACATTTGATCCATCTGCCCACTTGGCTCAAAATTTCCCCCTACTGGAGGTCTCTACATGAGTGGATGCCTCCACTCAGTCTCCTCTCAACATCTCCAATTGTGGCTCCTCCACAATTGTCTGAGACTTCTTCTAGGGTTGCATGTTGAGAGGTGATTTACTCTCCCTCTCAACTACCAAGTCTCTAACATTTTCCTTGCTCCTCAAGGCTTTGCATGCATATTGAACCTCAAGAGCATACAGGCTCTTGATTCGTAAACTGATTTGCTTCACCTGTCTCGTGGTGATGTGTCTAAGGAAAACCTTTCCCCTACTAAAGACAACATTGTAGCCTTTGTCCTCTAACATCACAATCGATACCAAGTTTTTCTTTAGTCCAGGCACATACTTCACATCTGTTAAGGTAATGAGAGCTCCATGCTCCCTCTGAAAAGCAATTGTGCCCACTCCTAAAACACTATACCATTCATCATTACCCATCTCTATGCACATCTGGAGGTCTTTCTCCTCCAAGGTACTGAACAAAATCTTATCATCGGTCATGTGGAATGAGGCTCCACTATCAAGAAACACCCCATAGCCCATCATCGATGAAACCATGCATGCGATGAGGGTAAAATCCAATTTGAACTAAGAGGCCAATGCCTCACCTTCAGATCCTTCTGAGGATCCTTTCTTGGATTTCTTTAATGGAAAATTAGTTGCATAATGGCCCACCTCATGACAATTAAAGCATCTCACTTTAGATTTTCAATTTTCTTCCCACCATGGGAAGAACTCGATTTGGAATGAGAATCCTTCTCCTTCCCTTTCCTTACCTTACTGGCTAAGGCTAGATGTTCTTCATCCTCCTTGGATGAAGAACCATCTCTGGTGCTCCTCCTAATCTACTCCTACATCATATCCAACCACAATAATTCCCAATCTTGCAGTTTCTCTCTTCCATTCACTGAGTCCTAGTAGCTATGCCCGCTCTTAGGAAGACCAAGGAGAGCAAGATTCACCATGTCATCATCGGCTGTCGTGATTCCTACACTTCCAAGCTCATCTCTATAGGTGGTGAGCTTGTTTAGATATGTAGGGATCGTCTCACCCTTTTCGCACTTGATTTTCTGAAGCTTATCCTTCAGCGCCATATTCCTCTAGTCGTTGTTGTTCTGATATAGATCCTTCAATGTCTTCCACATTGAAAACATAGTCTACTTCCCATGGAGACTTGAGACAATATGGTCTCGAACTCCCTCCAAAAGAATCCTCCTCGCTCTTGCCACACATTTCTTTCATTCCGCCAATTCTTGGGCATTAGCTACTGCTGGCTTGGGGACTTCTTCATTAATGAAGTCCTTCAAACCATTGTCCTCTAATACCACTTCCATGTGATCATTCTAGGCTATGTGATTTGAGCTGCCATCTAGGGCATACTTGAGTCTCAAGCCATTGAATTCCATTGGTGAACTTTGAGATGTCATAAGAAATCGATTTTGTACCTACAATCAAGAACTTCAAACTTCAAACTTCTCCCTTCTTTGTATACTGTTCTCCACTTTGATCACCTTTGCTTCAATACCATGTAGAAATTTCTCTATGGATCAACTACCTCTAATACCATGTAGAAATTCTCACTGTATATCACCTGATAATGCACTGTAACTAAAGAAAAATACTTGATCTACTTCTACTATCAAACTTTGCAGAATCTTAATAAATTTGAGCAAGATCAATCAGAACACATATAACAGAGAAGAAGAAATCATACACATGAAACATAGAAGAATACTATGGGGAAAGCCTCACCTAAAAACCTCGCTATCTGTATTATCATACAAGGTGGAAATACATCAGAGTTACACAAAGCTTTAGCTCTCACATCTAGCTAGCTCTCAATACAATCCTCTTGGATGTTCACAGGCAAGCAAGGCTTCTCACAAACCTTCTCCTCTGCCCTCCAAGCCTCCTATTTCCTTGTGCTATTTCTCTTGGGTGATGCTACTATTACCAAGTGTAACACTGATCATTCACAATGATCTCACACCCTGTAAAATTGCACAATCCTCAAGGAACCTTGTTCCTTCTGCATGGATGAGTTTCCTTTATAGGAAAATTCCTCCAACTAATAGTATAATGTCCCTGTCTTTAATCTCAACTAGGTCTTTGTCTGAACTAACATGCATGAGTTATTTATGAGAGAATCCTCAGTTATCTAGAGTACACTAGTTGCATGCATGCATGCATTAACTAACTGAATTAAATTCGAATTTTAATTCACAATTATAACTCAAGGACAGATCAAAATTGGATTATTCTGAATGTTATTTTTAGCATTTCTTGTTGTTATTCTCAATAATTATAAATTGCAATGTTTCAAGGATTTTATACATGGTATCAGAGGTGAAAACAAGATAAAAACTAAGTTCATTAATCAAATTCAAAGCACATTGAAGATAATATCATTTAGTGTTGGAAGTCTACAAGTGTGGGAATTATGCCTTTCTATGGTTTTTAATGCCCCTTCTCAAACACATTTGTAACAGGGTGTTGATACACAATTTTGCACAATTTTGGCTAAGGAAGAGAACCCATAATTTTCGACTTAGGGACTTAGGAGGCAATTCGACTTTATTTGGTTGTTAGTGGAATGTGGGGGCCACCCACATGGGAGTTTGAGTTGTTTCATTCAAATAGCTTGGAGGGAAAGTCAAATAGGTGTATGGAGGGGCCCACATGAGGCTAGGGAGGCCCAAGGAGTTATAGGGAGGGAGCAACTCTCTTTTTGGACTCATTCTTACACCTTGCAATCAAAATTACTTGACTATTTACTCTGCTATTTATTTGAGTCAACCAGTTGTTTAGCCACGAATCTCTCAAGCGGGAGATTCAACCTCTACTTCGGGGGACCATCTATGTCTTCCCTAGAGAGGTGCTTCCATAAGTATTTGAGGAGTTCCAGGAGTGTGTTACAAAACTACCATTCAACCATAACAAGGAGTGTGTATTTATGGCTAGCTGGAGAATATGTAAGGGGAGTTTGGAGCTATCAGTGATCAAGCATTTGTCAGGAGAGTTAGAGGATTTGGAGAGCAACAAAGGGACAACCTTTCTTGCAATTTTGGAGCCAACATCCTAGTAGTTTGATTTATAGTTACCTCGGCCTCTACAGAGAGCCATCACTAGGCTGATGTGGGACTTGGAGGAAGGAATTGTAGAGTTGGAACTAGATGGGAAAAGTAGGAGCTCACTTGGAGGGCCATTTGAGGAGGATTGATGGATTCGGGAGAGCATAGATTGACAGGAACAGTCATAACAATAGAATTCGAAATTAGAGGAGGGCCAAGTTGTGAAGGGTCAATTTTTGAAGGTTAGAACCAAGGGAAACCCTTTTTAGGTTTTTATGGGTTTTGGGCAAGGATCACACTCCTAAATTTATAGAATTTTCTAGGAAGATCTAAGGGGTCAAATAGGTATATATATATATATTATTTATTTCATTATCCTTTTCTTTAGTTATATCCCTTCTACACTATAAAGTGTTAATATATAAAAGGATTATGGTAAAAATAAGGAAATTATCTATCATCACGATTTAGCTAATTGTTTTCACTCCTTATGCAGGAAAAGTATGAAATGGAACAACTACTGTTCCCTAGCTAGGAAACAACATACAGGCAGCAAACCAAGGATGGAGCGCGTAGTTATGGATAAGAACAAAGGAGATCAAAGCATCAACACAAGGAAATACAGTTAACTAAAGATGGAAGATTGCATGAATCCCTCAAGATCTCTTGATCTCGAGGGATCGTTGTTACAATTTTACCCTTCTTACCACTTGGCCATTATAAAAGGTAGTGATTGTAAAGAGAACAATGGATTGGAGATTATTCAGCAATTACTGTTGTATTTTTACTTTGATCATCGAATCTCATTGTCGAAAAAGAGTACAAATTGGTTGTAACTATTTTGCAAATGAGTAATAAATAATACAATTGTTGTTCCTTCTCTCATACTAAAGTAATCCGACGGTGTTCACTAGTGGTTAAGGGCCTGACCCTGCTAGATTCACTTGTTGTTCCTGTATCATTCTTTTATGATTTCTATCGTGTGATGGTTTGGTTTGATTTCCATTTATCGCATTGCTTTTCTATTTCATATTCTTAGACTTAATGTAATTACTCTGTTTTACATGTTGCAGAAGTATTGGTTCAAGTTGTTATTCAATTACCTATTTCATTATTTCCTTATCATGATTTCAGATTTAGTCATTTGAGTTCAATATTCTATTTCCAATATAGTAATTTAGTTCGGTGTGTTATCTATAGATTCTCCACTGTAAATAGCATTGACTACTGCTGTCTACGCTCTCAGATTGAGATCCCTATTGTTTAGATTAGAAAATACTTTTGGAATATCAATCAGTTAAAAGAGAAATGAGTTATTATTACTGTATTCTTGACTGATACTTGAATGAATGTTTGGTTTGGTTTCGATTAGCAATTTAAGCTTTCTTTTAATTGTAATTTGAGTTCACTAGCTGCATCCATTTACTCTTGTATTTGAGAGCACTGTACTACAATTTAGAAACATTACTCTTCAGTAAATAGCCCTCACATACTGTTTACACTCTCGAAATAGAAACAATCTTGTCCGGATTGATAACTAATGTGAAGATAATTAGGAGTTAAAAAGACACCTTTTATACCTCAACATTTTGGCACCATTGCCAAGGAGAGTGTAGCCATTTCTAAGGAGAAGTGTGCATCTGATGAGTGCCTGTTATGAGAGAATTGGGTATTAAAAATGGAAGGTAAGAACCTGCGAATGGAGCATGTAAAAGCGTTGCTCCCCCGCCAACTTTCCAGCATAACTGTTAAGAACTTAGGGCAGAAGTAAATATTTGAGTTGTGTGTATGACTAAGAAGAAAAAACCTGAAAAGAATCCAAATCCACTACCCAAACTTGACAAAGCTAAGGGACCGGTGACCCTTGGTCAATCAACTTTCATAGATGACATCATTAAGAAAGCCGAATCTCAACCACCAGCAGGCCCTAGGAAAGTTGCTTCCAGACAACCTATTGGCTCCCTTCGGGACACATATTCACCATCTGTAGCCTTTGCTGAGGTGCATCACATAACAAAAGAGACTGACAAAGTTTTCAAGAAATTGAAAATTCTCACCCAATTTCTTTACAAGAAGGGAATTCTAGTAATATCCATGAAGGAGGATGAGAAACAAGGGAAACAGAGGAGACAAGATCCCCTCATGAAATAATTCAAACACTCAACAACGCAGATAATGGGAGTGCTATTAAAATTATCCAGGAAGAAACAAAAGAAACTGAGGAGCCAAGATCCCCCCAGGTGGTAGTTCAGCAAGGAACACTCATCGTCCTAGACCAAGTGAGTGTTGTTAAGCTCATCCCCATCCTTTTCTATCATCCTAGGAACAACTCTCTGGAAATCCCAGAAGGGTATTGGCACATATTTGATCAAATGGCTTAGAACCAACGAACACCTCAGATCTCCACACTGCAGTATCCCATCGTGGACACAACAGTCAATGCACCTATGAAAGCCATTATTCTCCAAAATATTCCTACGTTCCATGGGCTAACATCAAAGGATCTAGATGCATTTCTATTTGAGTTTGATGTATTGTGTCGAGGGTATAACTATACCACTGATCCCCAAAAACTAAAGTTATTTCCCTCCACATTAAAAGGAGCAGCTTTACGATGGTTTATGGGGTTAGGTGGGGGCATTATAAATGACTAGGATCAGATGAAAATTTCCTTCCTAAAGAAATATCAGGACTATTGCAGAATCAAAGAATTAAAAGATGAGATATTTCAAATGACAGCAAGACCTAGTGAAACACTGGAGGAATATGTAGAACGCTTTCAGTACAATCTCCAAAGGTCTCCTTATGCATCTTTGCCCTTTCCTGATAATGTGTTGAAAACTACATTAATTAAAGGGATGAAAGAAAAATGGATTGAAACATTAAACATTATGGGTAAAGGTGACATATATCAAGAAATTTTTGCTGACATCATTAATTTTTGCACCAAGTGTTCAAGAGGCAGCACAACACTGAAGGCAGCAGAACGTGACATGATCACAAGGGATAACAAAGTCTCTAATGGAGGAATAACTCACACAAAAATTGGAAATCTGTTAGAGGATTTCAAAACTGATATCTAGGGACTCTGACAACACAATTGGACATTATGCAGGCCAAACAAAAGCAAGCAGAAGCAGAACAAAACTTGGTAATATTCTATCCTAGATACAGAAAAAAGAAAAGCCATAAAGACTACCCGGTGGATACGGTCAAAATCTATGCCATTTGTATGAGATATCACGCCATAGAAAGATTCCCATCACTCACATGACTTAAAGTAGTCTACAAAGAAGCAGAAGAAGAAACAGAACCAGTTTACCTACCAAATTATCGCCGCCAACGACAGTCGCGACAAATAGTTATGCCCATTGATCCATCCTCTTCTTTTCAGCCTCCTCAATATAATGCTCAACAGTATAATGGAATGTGGCAGAATCAGCCACCTTTCCCCACCTGGTCACAACAACCATTCCCCATGTCACCATGGCCAAATCAAAAAAATCAAACCAATTGGCCAAACTTTCCTTATTGTCCACCATTTTGGAAAAATAATGCATATTCAACATAATGGTCACCCTCCACCTCACAGAGTCAAAATTGGCAGTCGAACTGGCAAAGACCTGTAAATCAACCAGCAGGAACAATCCCCCTCCCTCAACCCACACTGCCAACACCTTATAAATTGCAACAAAACCCCCAGAACAACTTAAGACTGTAACTCCTAGCCCAACCCAACCCAAACCCCAACAATAGACCGGTTCAATCTGTGCAAATTATTGAAGGACCAGAACCACAAACTGAGTTAAGGGAGTGCAATGACCTTCAATTAAGATCTGGGCGTATAATAAAATCAGAGGAGGATAAAAATGTTCAAATTGAAAATCCGTTACCTATAGAACAAACACCACAAGAAGAGAATCTGGTTATAGAGAAAACTCATGAACAAGAAACCACCTCTTCTCCACCATTCCTAGAATGACTAATCATACCTCGCCCAATAGAACACCTTAGTTTTGATCTTTTGTGAGAATTGAAAATTTTGTGTATAAAAAAACCACTCCTCTAGGCTATTCAAGATATCCCAATTTATGAAAAACCATCAAGGAGTTATGTATGAAAAATCCAAAGAGGAAAATAACAACAAATCCAACTATCCATGTAGTCGGTACCTTATCTGAATTACTATCAGGAAGAGAAACACTTGTAAAATATGAGGATATAGCAAATCCTATAGTCACTGTGCAAATAAATGGATGCTCCTTTCCCAATGCCTTAGTTGATTTAGGAACATCAATCAATATTATTACAACCAACACTTGTCAAAAGCTTGGCATTACATCATTAGACCCAAACACAACTTTATTGGTGTTGGCTGACCAATCGGTAGTCAGACTAGAAGGCACATTGCATGATGTAGTGGTGTCTGTAGACTCTTGGGAATACCCTGCAAACCTTTTGATCATTAATCCTAGAAACTGAGTGGATGGACACCCCTTAATTGTAGGTAGACCTTGGCTAGCAACTGTGGATGCTTACATTAGTTGTCGAACAGGCAACATGACTATAGCAAGAGGAAGCAATGTAAAGAATTTAGCCTTATATCCTCCAGCTTAGCCAAGTTTAGAAATAATCAAAACCAGAAAACAACTTGTATCATACCTAAATGAAAACATTAGATCACCACTAAACATAGAAGATGCTCTCGAATTTAAAGATCAAACAAAAGATGGCATCATTAACAACTTCATTAACCAACTAGAAGCCAGATCCCATCTAAAATGTCACATGATCAAAGAATCCTTCGAGAATGTAGTAGAAGAGGATCCCCTAAAAGATACTAATGATCAATCAATACCAACCACCTCTGTTTATAACAACAAAACCATAGAAATTGAGTCAGGAAAAACTTTGAACATTAACAAAAACTTGACTACTAAGCAAGAGCAAAAGCTAGTTCAACTCCTGAGAAAATATAAAGAAGTCTTTGCATGGGATTACCCGGACATGAAAGGAATTGATCCCCAGTTGTGTACACACCACATCTATACAGGAAGGGATGCTAGACCCGTTTGCCAACCCCAACGAAGATTAAATCCTCATCTTAAGGATATTATGAAAGCTGAATTGCAAAAAATTTTAGATGTAAACTTTATCTACCCAATATCTGACAGCAAATGGGTCTCTCCATTAGTAGTGGTGCCGAAAAAGAATGGAAAGTGGCGGATATGTGTTGACTATAGGGAACTAAATAAAGCAACTCAGAAAGACCACTTTTCCCTTCCATTCATTGACCAGTTCTTAGACACATTAGTAGGGAAGAAATTCTTTTCTTTCCTAGATGGCTTCAGTGGATACAATCAGATTCAAATTGCCATTGAAGATCAAGATAAAACTACCTTTACCTACCCTTGGGGAACATTTGCTTATAGGGTCTCACCCTTTGGGCTGTGCAATCTACTTGCCACATTTCAGAGGGTTGTACTCAACATTTTTTTAGATTTGATAAATGAAGGGCTTGAAGTGTATATGGATGACTTCACACCTTATGGGGATGACTTTGAGCCAGCATTACAAGCATTAGAAAAAGTGCTACAAAGATGCATTTCCACCAGGCTCTGTTTAAGCCATGAAAAGTTTCATATGATGATGACCGAGAGACTCATATTAGTTCATTATATCTCAGCAGCTAGAATACAGGTAGATTTGGCTAAAATTCAAAAAATTCTATTAATACCTACCCCTACCACGCAAACAAAGGTACACAGTTTTTTGGGATTTTCTGGTTATTATAGAAGATTTATACAGAATTTTTCTCATATTGTTGCACCATTATATGCACTAATATTGATTTCGTTTGCACAGATAAATGTGACAGTGCTTTCAAGTATTTAAAAATGCTTGTATCAACAACCCTGGTGCTAAGCGGCTCAAACTGGGATTTGCCATTCCAGATTTCATCTGATGCTTCATACAAAACAAATGGAGCAGTTCTTGGACAGGAAAAAGATAAAAAGCCATATGCAATATATTATATCAGCAAAAATCTATCTCTTGCTAAATTAAACTATACTATGACTGAAAAAAAAAGAATTTTTAGTTGTAATATATGTTGTAAATAAATTTAGACATTATATAACTGGATATCATGTAGTTTTATATACAAATCACTCTGCCATTAAATATCTTGATAATAAACCTGTTACAAATGGAAGAGTGACAAGATGGTTGATTCTCTTGTAGGAATTTGACATCACAATTAAGGATTGACCTAGAAAAGAAAACCCTATAGTTGATTTCCTCTCATGAATGCCAAAGCCAATTGACGTAGCAGCAGTTGAGGATCAATTTCCTGATGAACATTTATTTGTTGTTACTGTCAGAACACCGTGGTATGCGGATGTTGCAAATTACTTGGCAGTAGGAAAATTACCCAAGCACCTAAAGCCTAATGAAAGAAAACAAATAGTGCAGCACAGTACCCGATTCTCTTGGATTGGAGGCTACTTATTCCACACAGGGACAAATATGCACATTAGAGGATACATCCGGGAAGATGAAGTGTTTGACATTCTAAAAGCATACACGATGGGCCGTGCAACTAAAATTTTGTAGACCGTAGAATAGGTCACAAAGTCTTACAAATAGGCTATCACTAGCCCACTATCTTTAGAGATGTTAAAAAGTTTGTTCAAGTCTGTGATAGCTGCCAGAGGACGGGACGCCCTAGACAATCTGATGAGATGCCTCTGAACCTGCAATTAGTAATTGAGTCGTTTGAGTGGTGGGTGCTAGATTTTATTGGTCCTATTAACCCATCATCCAATCAAAAAACATACATATTGGTTGCAACAGAGTATGTTACTAAATGGGTTGAGGCAGAGGCAAATGTTACTAAATGGGTTGAGGCAGAGGTGCTACCAAGAGCTATTGAGGGTCTAGTGATACATTTTCTTTTCCAATTATTTGTGAAATATGGCCTGTCGAGAGACATAATTACAGATGGAGGACTACAATTCGTGGGTAACAAAATTGCTGCAACATTGAGAAATTATCATATTCTCCATAAAATTACAACTCCATACCACCCACAGGCAAATGGCCAAGTAGAAAGTACTAATAAGGTAATTGAGGCAATACTTACAAAAATAGTTGCATCACATAGACGTGATTGGGCTTCCAGATTGCCAGAAGCCTTGTAGGCATACCACAAGATATTCACCATATCAGTTAGTATTTGGTAAAGAACCCATCTTCCCAATCAAATTCAAGATTCAAACATTAAGAACAGCCCAGCAGGTGGGTTTGAATTTAAATGAAGCTTAGATTAATAGATTACACCAAATTAATGAATTAGATAAAATCAGGCTATCTGCTCTTCAACACAGTGCACTAATCCAATAGTAGAGAGTGAAATGGCATGATGCCCTTATTAAAAAGAAGATCTTCCATGAAGGAGATTGGGCACTCATATATGATTCCAGGTTCCAGGATTTCCCCGAAATACTCTAGACCAAATGGTTAGGACCTTATGAGATAAAAATTGCATGATAATGGCACCATTATATTGGCAACCATTGATGGATCTGGCTATTCTTTTAAAGCGAATGGTCATCGAGTGCAACTGTGTCGCAAACCTCTTACCAAGGAGTCCTTTTGCCAACAATTATGGGAAGATTCCACCATGAAAATTCTCGCTGAAGAGGATAACACATCCTCAGCATCAATCCAGTGAACAACTCATTTGTTTTTGAATTTTGTATATAGATTTTTCTTTCTATTTAAATTTGTTTGTATAAACTATATTTGTTTTGTACATATTTTTGTGCTATTGCATCTAAGGAATAACTACTATTCCTCTTAAGGAACAACGGTCGTTCCATTTAAGGAACGACATTTTTCTCTTTATTTAATTTTTGTGTTGTTCCATTTAAGGAATAGTTGTTGTTCCTTTTAAGGAACAACTGTTGTTCCTTTTAAGGAACAACTGTTGTTCCATTTATGGAACAACAATAGCCTGTATATACAATTTTCGTATTGTTCCATTTAAGGAACAACTGTTGTTCCTCTTAAGGAACAACAACCATTCCATTTAAGGAACAACAATTTTGCGTGTGTTTTCGTATTGATGTTCCATCTAAGGAACAACTGTTGTCCCTCCTAAGGAACAACAGTCATTCCATTTGAGGAACAATAGTTTTGTGTGTGTTCTCTTTTTGTTGTTCCTCTTAAGGAACAACAACCGTTCCATTTAAGGAAAAATAGTTTTGTGGATGTTTTCTTTTTGTTATTCCATTTAAGGAACAACAATCGTTCCATTTAAGGAACAACAGATTTGCATGTGCTATTCCTCTTAAGGAACGACAGTCTCGAGTGTTTGTATTTTTGTTGTTCCATCTAAGGAACAACTGCTGCTCCTCTTAAGGAACATTAGTCATTCCATATAAGGAACAATAGTCTTGCGTGTATTTTCTTTTTGTTGTTCCATTTAAGGAACAGTTGTTGTTCCTCTTAAGAAACAACAACCATTCCATTTAAGGAACAACAGTTTCGCATGCGTTTCTTTATGTTGTTCCAGTTAAGGAACCACTGTTGTTCCCTCTAAGGAACAATAGCAGTTCCATTTAAGGAACAACAGTTATGTTTACATTTGTTTTCACTATTCCATTTAGGGAACATTTGCTATTCCCTTTAAAGGAACATCAACTATTCCATCTAAGGAGCAACAGTTTGATATGCGAGTGCTTTACACTGTTCCATTTAAGGAATAGTTGTTGTTCCTACAAAGGAACAACTGTCGTTCCTTCTAAGGAACAATAGTTTTTTCATTATTCGTTGTTCCTCCGAAGGATCAGCACTTTCGCTTGCACTCATTTTTCCATTGTTCCTCTTAAGGAACAACAGTTTCGTGTGCAATTTTTTTGTTTTTTGCTGTTCCTCCTAATGAACAACAATTGTGTGTGTTGTTTGTCTTTCTGTTGTTCCTCTTAAGGAATAGTGATGGTTCCTTTTAAGGAACAACACCCTATTTTGTGTGCATTTTTTTTGTTGTTCCTCCTAAAGAATAGCACACTTTTTGAGAAGTTTTTCTTGTGAATATTGTTTCACTCTTCATGATCCTTTGAAGGCAAGAATACAAACATATATGCAAGGATACAAAATTTAAAGGTTACTAGAATAAGCAAATCAAAAATAAATTATCATCTTTAATGAGATTGCTTTGTATTGATTAGAAAAGGGGAGGACACAATTATCTATATCACTTTGTTGTCCTTATTTTCACTATAACTCAAATTGATTTATTACTTTTACCATGGTGGTTCTTCCCTAATTCTCATAATTATCTTTACTTATTATCATTGAATAAGAACAAGGGCATATTTTCTTCTATTGATATGTTCAGAATTCTTCCACCATCCCTACTCTTAAGGAGTGTTGAGCCATCCTCTATATATAAATAGGAAGTGCTATATAAAAGAAAAGATAAAAAGAAGGAAATAAATATATATATATATGTGTGTGTGTGTGTGTGTGTGTGTGTGTGTGTGTGTGTGTGTGTGTGTGTTTACTAACAATTTTATGATTTGTCAGATGGAGGATAGGGGGTCTCATCATGAGCGAACCTACCATGATCATAAGGAAGCAATGAATGGCCAAAACACTAGGGATATGATCCAATGGACACATCAGAAAAATAAAAGTCCTTTGGAATAGGAGGTCTGATCACGAGCCAGCCTTCCCACCTTTCACTCCTTCCCAGTGAAAGGCATTGTGATTCATCTGGTTACCAAGCCAGCACAATGGCCTCCACTATGACATCACAAGGCACTTTCTTAATTATACATAAAGGACCATGGTTCCAAAGGGTGAAAAGCAACTTTGTCAAGGTTATAAACACCTGTGGGCAACAGAGCTCTGCTGATGGTATTGGAGTCATATTTTTCAACATCAATAGTAGTTATAACCCCTTTTCTTATTTCTTTATCTTTATTTCAAAAGAGAATATGTTCCCAATTCCTTTTGAACCTTTATGCATGAAATATCGTTTAAAAAGTCAATCATAATGGTTTAAGTGGAATAATGACCACATAGCATTTTACCCACGTCAGATGTCCTTTCCCCTTTTCAAATCACCCCATGGCATCTCTATATTTATTCGTAATTCTCATGCCATGCATCGCTTTCAGCAACTCGATATTTTTGTGATCTTGTCATAAATATGTATAGCTTACCATTTTTACCATTGTATGATTGTCGTCAGTACGTCATTCCTACATTTAACCGGTCGAAGCTGACCTATCATTTTTTAGGGGGGCACGGGTGACTTCCAAAGTACTTTTGTGTACATGTCAGTCTTTTATTTGGTTGTACTGGGCTACATGATATCCCATAATAGCAAGTTCTTAATGGTATCTACGTTAAAAAAAGTATTATCTGAATTTAACAGCTTGTTGTTCCATTTCTGGCTCTGTGTATCACTGTGTTACCTGTGTTAAAGCTAACAGTGTGTAGAATTTAGACAAAATGGGAGGACAATCAGTCTGCAGTGAGCCATAGACACTGTTGTTTCCAATTCCACCTGAGAAATTTTAGTACAAGCCAAATGGGTTGCATATTTTACACGACTGCAGCAACCCAATTAAACCGTGGCTATCGAACTTTTACAGAATTTGCAGGATGATCATTCTATAATAAGAAGAAGGCGAATGATAGTAACAGACACGGTAATAGTGGAGGTTTCTGGATTACCAGCAGTCAGACCCATATGGACACATAAAAAATTGAGGCTACAAGACACCATTATCACCTTTCAGGAAGAGGGATAGAACTTGATTGTCAAAGGCAAGGGAGTTCAACCTTCATCTCTAGGAGAACCATGGATAGAGTTGGCTAGAATCGTTCAGACTCCAGAGCTATATCACATGCGATGGAAGAAAAGATGTGCTAAGACCACACCACCTCAAATTATTAGCAGTTTTAAAACAGAAATGTTCTGTAAACTTTCCTGCATATTTGAAATTCTTGTTGCATGATGCTGCTCAAAGCATAAAGAAATCCTGACATATAGGAGACTGTTGTAAGTCATCATTGTTTAATTAGGTTGATAGCAAGCTACAATATAGCCCAATAACAAACTAGTTGGGAAGAATTAGTGCTTACTATAAGGGGGGGGGGTTAGCCTTACCTGCCTCAAAAAGGAAAAGGACTACCAACACAGCAAATAGACCACAAAAACGTAGACAATATGCCATGACAAGTCAGGGAAAAACTAAAAACCTTCTGGGTAGTAGCAGCCAACCCTTATAATTATCTAGCCTTGAAAACAAGCAACCTTTATAGCTAGAAGGAAGAGATAACCTAGAGTTAGAACTTGAGGAGGAAACAGAGCATACTAGAAGAGGAGAGGGATGAAACAAAACTTACCTTAACTCCCAGCACAAGTCCACCACAAGATTTACTTCATGATGTTGAATTTGCCCAGATTTTGACCAATATGAGTGAATATATACAACCTGAAAGTCCGCTCAACCTCAATATTGAAGCAACACCATCGAAAGAAAACTTTGCCCACAATCAGAGTATATCAGAAGAAATAATTAGTGAAGCAGAAACAGGGGTAGAAGCCACTCAGGAAGAGGCATACCAAACTAGGGATACCCCTCTATAAGAACCTAGTAAGGTCAATTTAAACACTGAAGATGTGGGCCAAATGGAGGAAATATAAAATAGTGAGGGTAAATACACAACCCTTGGAGAATAAAACCCAAATGAGCAATCGAGCTCGTTAAGAGCAAAAACGGTTAGTGAAATAGTTGTTCCTCCCAAAAAGAAGAAAAGTGAAATTAAGAGGTTGAGAAAGGAACAGTAGAAGCTGAATAATTTAGTGAAAAGACTCAGACAAAATATAAAGACATTAAAAAGGGGGAAATTTCAAGAAGAACCCCAAAAACGGTGAATACATCCATTCAAATTGAATTCCATGATACAAGGGTTATTGGGACTCAAACCGATCCCATATTCATTCAAATTTATAAGGAACGGCATTCAGGGCACCCAATAAGTAAAATGAAGGCAGGGCTCAACTGTTAAGGCTGCCATCGACGGAGTCACTCACTCATTCATATGCCCCCCACCCAATAAGCATCAAGGAACGCACACTTGACTATCAAGGCCGCTAGTTGAGTGAGGGACATGACCGACCCCATATAGGTCTATGATTCCTCCATAGTTCGAATTCATCTTTGACCTATGCCACTAGTTTGTAAAACACAATAATTTGATCAAAGGTGGTGGGTGGCAGAGGAACCAATGGGTAGGTCTAGGTTCCTGCCCTTAACGAGCACTCTAGGACCCACCAATGCTCGTTCGAAGAAAACCTAGGCTAGGCACAACCAACCAACCAAGGTGGGGGACGTACCCCATTCCCCATACCTAGAGTGTGGATAACAAGGCCACCTTTGCAACCTTCTCCCTTCTTTCACTTGGGGGTGGTTCGCCCCACTTGAGTGGTGGAACTGTTACAGAAGCGACTGCCCAAACAGAGAATGTACATTTTTGTAATGTAGTTGTTCAAATGGAGGCAATATCATCCAATAGTGTGGCCACCCAGATAGAAAGACTGACTGTCCATAATAAAAGAATGTAGACTTTCAGCATTCCATCCTGTAATAAGAGTATTCAGACTACAGGTCCTCAATCTCATAAGAAGAACACCCAAATAGATATCCAAGCCAAAGATGTTTTGATAGGCAGTGATCATGGTATAAAAAATCTTCAAGAGAATCTAGCACAGACTCGGCTGACCATAGAAAGGCTTGAGGAAGAGACTATTCCCCAACAAAGGTACCAGGAATTACATCGGCAATTACAGGATATCAACGCATCGGAAAGTGAGGCCTTCAAGAAATATCGAAGGGAAAAAGAAAGGACTGAGAAAATAAAGATCAGATTGGAGGCAATCATGCATCAAAGGGATACTCTATGTTCCCTATACACAAATGTTTTAGCATGCAGGTCCCTTGCCAAGAACTATGCTTTATTTTTGTTAGAAAGGTACTTACAGTTAAAAATTAAGGCTGTCAGGGCAGGGAAATCCATAGAATTGAAAATTGTGGAAGATTTCATAAACTGCTGTAAACACCATGGAGTGAAAGTTCAACGATTACTCTGTGAGTTTTATTTGCATAATTTTGTATTAGAAGAAGAAATTGAGAGGAATCCCAACCCTTTTGTGGGGGATATACAATTTCAAGCTTTCATTTCATTTGTTGTTAACTAGTTGAAATGGTTCAAAGTCCATAATACTTTCCAGAGGTATAAATGTGTTGGACCTTTGGGTCAGGGGTGAACCAAAAAACCCACTACAAATGTTGGCCAAACATATAAGTTTTATGCGAAAGGAAGGAGTAATCCAGGTATTGGGGCCCATTCACAAAGAAATTGTCCAATAGGGGGTAGAGTATTTTCTCTCTATCAAAGACAATTCCTTAGCAGCAACTAAATTCAGATGGACAGTCTCCAATCGTAATGTGTAGGACAGAGAACCATTCAACTATAAAAACTTTAAATTTTCCGCAGATCGCTTTGGTACATATAGCAACCTCATCTTGGGGGAAGGCCCATATTGGCTAGGATGTTGATTTCGTAGTCCTATTGTCTGGTATCCTGCAGAATACTATAAAGATATATATGAATTACCTGAAGGATAGACAAGACACATTTTTGAAACCTTGGCCAAGAATCATGGGTTCAGGCCACTTCATGACAATCCTTCTCTAGCCTATTCCTTGACTACTCTGCATACAAACTATATGGTTTTCATGAGGACATGAAAAAGGGTAAGCAGGGGAGTATGTTGAGTCATGGAAAAGGTATATATATATTATTTATATAATATTATATATATATATAATATATATATATATATATATATAATATATATAATAATATATATATATTATAATATATAATATATATATATATATAATATATAGATATAATTACATTATCCTTTTCTTTAGTTATATCCCTTCTACACCCTAAAGTGTTAATATATCAAAGGATTATGGTAAAAATAAGGAAATTATCTATCATCACGATTTAGCTAATTGTTATCACTCCTTATGCAAGAAAAGGATGAAATGGAACAAATATGGTTCCCTAGCCAGGAAATAATGTATAGGCAGCAAGCCAAGGATGGAGTGCGCAATTATGGATAAGAACAAAGGAGATCACCGCATCAGAACAAGGAAAGAAAGTTAACTAAAGATGTAAGATTGCGCGAATCCATCAGGATCTCTTGATCTTGAGGGATCATTGATACTATTTTACCCTTCTTACCGCTTGGCCATTATAAAAGGCAGCGATTGTAAAGATAATGGGGGATTGGAGATTATCGAGAAATTACTATTGTATTTTACTTTGATCATCGACTCTCATTGTTGAAACAGAATACGAACTGGCTGTAACTATTTTGCAAATGAGTAATATATAATACAGTGTTGTTCCTTCTCTCATACTGAAGTAATTTGGTGGTGTTCATTGGCAGCTAAGGGCCCGACCCTGGTGGATTCACTTGTTGTTCCTCTATCATTCTTTTATGATTTCTGTCGTGTGATGGTTTGGTTTGATTTCCATTTATTGCATCACTTTGTTATTTCATATTCTTAGACTTAACGTAATTACTCTATTTTACATGCTGCAGAAGTATTGGTTCAAGTTGTTATTCAATTAACTATTTCAGTATTTCCTTATCATGATTTCATATTTTGTCATTTGAGTTCAACATTCTATTTCCAATCTAGTAATTCAGTTTAGCATGCTATCTAGAGATTCTCCACTATAAAGAGCATTGGCTACTGTTGTTTATGCTCTCAGACTGAGATCCCCACTGTTCAGATTAGAAAATACTTTTGGAATATCAATCAGTTAAAAGAGAAATGAGTTATTGTTACTGTATTCTTGATTGATATTTGAATGAATGTTTGGTTTGGTTTCGATTAGCAAGTTAAGCTTTCTTTTAATTGTAATTTGAGTTCACTAGCTGCATCCATTTACTCTTGTATTTGAGAGCACTGTACTACAATTTAGAAACATTACTCTTGAGTAAATAGCCACCACAAACTGTGTACACTCTTGAAATAGAAAATCTTGCCTGGATTGATAACTAATGTGAAGATAATTAGGAGTTAAAAAGACACTTTTTATACCTCAACAACAGCTAGAGGAGCTAAGGGGAATTTGGGCCAAAATTCCGAGGTCAATATTTGGCCAATTCCTTCATTGGTTTTTCTGGGTTTAGGCCAAGGAGAAAATATATGAAATCTCATAATTTTTTAGCACGAGAAGCAGTGATTCCAACCCATCGAAGTCAACAAACAAAGCAAGTTTCTAGGTCACCGTAGTTCAGTTTGGTGCAGTAGTTATATCAACCTTTAGTTCAACATTTTCTCACTTGGGTTTTGTCATGCTTGTCCATTGAGACAAGTCCAGGTGCACAATTCTATTTTACTAGTGTATTTTCTCCTGAAGAAGTAATAAAATGGCTCAACAGTTCTCTATTTTCAATGTTTCCATGGGTGCTTAATGTATATTTCATGTTTTTGATTGCTGGATTGTTTGCATGCTTTGTATATCACTTACATTCATGTTTAGGAACATTACAATGGTATCAGAGCCATAATATTAGCTCAGCCTATGGGAAATATTAGAATCAAACAACATGGCGGTCACCTGGAATGAGGTGGTGAGGATACAAAAAATGATGATTGATGTGGGGAAGAAGTTGATTCATTCCTCAGTTGAGAATTTAGACATGAATGCAATTGATGTGGAGTTATTGGGGGGAAACTGGAGGTCATACCAATCATTGGGTCATGTCCTTCAGGTGTCCCTCTTTTTTTGGGAATTCTGTGAACTAAGGGATATGTGCAAACCAATGAAGACTTGGTGGGATTTTGCACGGATGATGAGAAGTATTAAGAAAAAAGATGAAAGAGTAGTTGAAGTGTCCATGGTTGGCAAAGAGATAGTTGAGCACACACCCATTGATGAGGCATCATCCATTGATGAGATATTCAGGGTTGTGACCAATTTCTTAGGTGATAACAATGCACCACAGGTTGGTGAGGTGCCAGAAGATAGCTCCACTATTGTTGAGGATCTGATAGGTACAAAGGCATCCAGATCTATGACAGAATTGGCAGATGACAATTGCCTACAACTGACTGGTGAGCATATTGGGCATATTGGGTTGTCTACGGAGGAGCAGTTGAAGGCTCATGTCGAGCCTATGATGGAGGAGGATGTGCAGCCATCCCTTGGGCTAGCCATTGACGAGGGGTAGCATAGAGGTCACATGTTGGGTTTTTAGCACAATTCACTTCAAAGGCCCACTAGCAGGGTCTATAGCATTATCAACTTACCCTTATGCATTGGATTGAGGGAGGCCAAGTTGTCTAGATGTACCCAAGGGGGTGGACAGATTAGCAGGACTTGGTTGAGCATGATACCACATCAACATGGAGGGCTTGTTCCTTCCACATAGGATTGCATATTCTATCTCTCCTTTTGGATTGGATGGTGTGAGGTACTGAGTTGGTACTCGATGGAGTAGGCTAGGCGGTTGGATACATCCATGGCCACATGTCAACAGAGGTCATGGATTACCAAAGGAACTCGAGGGCAAGACTATTTTTGGGATCCAGGTGGGATTTTCCATCACATCAAAGAGCTGGTAGGTGATGGTAGTAGCTACGGGATGGGTTTGACGCTTGAGCGCACCCACATTTTCAAATCTCCATCATAGCCCCAATCAGCACTAGTGACAGGATGGTTTGACAGGCGAGCAGATAGATTTCATGAGTTTTCTTGGCATATTGACGGTGCGTGGAGTCACAAGGTGGCTAGCTTACTCTAGGAGGAGTTGGTAGGAGGAGGTGGCATCGACAGGCTATCAGACAAGGCATTGTATGGAGAGAGTGCTCTCTTACTAGCATATGGGACGCAGGGACTATTGAGGATAGGCACAATAGCGTCATTTCCATTAGCATGTGGGGAATCAGGCCGCTCAGGTCTTTCAGAGCAAATGGGGGGATGTAGCCAACATCATGGAGGATGTACTAGTAGAGAGGTCGATATTTTGGCCCATGTAGGATACTGTATGTTATAGGGTGGTACAACATTGGGCAGTGGTACACATGAATACACATAGTTATGTCATAGCATCCAATGTTATGTAGAGGGATGTAGTCTAATGCATACAGACCCAACATTAGGCCATAGCATCCAATGGTGTGCAGGGCTATGGAGTGAGGAGAAGGGGCCTACAAAGGAGCATGGAGGTGCATGGTGGTGTGTCATAGTATGTTGGACTGCGTTGTAGAGTAGGAGTGCCTCATATTGTATTGAGTACATGCGGGGAGTGACAGGTACAGTGACACATGTAGGACCCAGGCTAGTTTAGGTGCCATAGTCATAAGTGAGGGTATCTAGTGGTGTATAGGGGTAGGCCATGGTGTACAATGGCATGTCTAGGAATAATGGGATGATCAATAACATACAGGGGTGTATAGCACTACAAAATGAGGTCATGGAGTGTTGCCTCCAAGGAGACCCTTGGACAAAAACACCAGGCATACCTTTAGGCATAGTTCACCCAAGATCGAAGGGGACACAAATGAGTGATACTTAATCATATCCATGAGGACTCACATGCCTGAACCTCTTCTACATCCCTCATGGGCACAGTTGATTTTTCTATCAACTTTTTGCACTTTGGACGTGAGCCACGGGGGATGAGGAGCTCACCCGAGATATTTGGGTGAGACTCAGTCCACCAGGGGGGAGAATTTTCAAGAGTGGCGTTGGGTTGGTGCGTCAGTTGATAGCCATAGTTTGGGGGATGAGGTGATCATCTACAGGGGTGGCATATCGTTCATCACCGAGCCTACGTTTAAGGACCTAGTCTTGAGGGAGACATATGTCACTCTTTTCTCATGGCCTGTTGGGACTGAGCATGAGCAGAGGATAGCATTTACGACTGAGGTAGTTTCCCAATATGTTTCCAGGCTCCAAACCTTATATTGACACATTAGCGACAGGGAAGATGGCAGACCCAAGGGAGATGGTTGGCAACAACAGGAGGGATCCACATACCTTGAGTCGATTATGAGTATCAGATACCTATCTTTTGGTTCAATTCAGGGGGTAGCTCTTTGGCACATGTGGATTCCAATAATCTTCAGTACTACACAGTGGCAGGAACTACGCATATTATCATGCATTAGATTAGCCCATGATATATGGAGCCTATATAGTGATCACATGCAGGGACTAGAGACAAGGGCTAGTGGGATTCCATCAGTTAATAGGGCTATGTTGCAGTAGGTCTGGCTATGGATGAAGGGATTCAGCTAATCGATAGATCACTCGTGATGAGCGGAGCCATTGCAGATAATGATATCATTCGCTCTTGGGATGACACATGGGGGTTCACAGTGGGTTTCATCATATGGGGAGGTAGACATTCTCTGTTGCTATACAAGTTCGGAGTTAGATTTGGATGGGTAGGCATAGGTTCCATGGAGATGCCCAGGCAAGATGTGTCTCGCCTCTTTCAGTATTCCACCATCGAGTTCTAGGAGAGGAGGATATTGACTGCGCATGATGGGGAGTATGACATAGTCAGAGTAGCGCAACGTCAGTATGGTGGCACCACTCTGGGAATAACAGGAATTGAGGCATCACAAATATTCACAACTCAATAACCTTTAAGGATGTGTTGAATACTATAAGGGGAGATCATACAAATCTTCCATTGGGCTTTAGCAAGTCACTGATGGAGTAGGGAACTTCTGGTACTTTCACCCGGTAGGATAGTGAGTGGAGAGAGGGGAGCTTCATGTTGGACAGGATTTCTTGGGATCCTGGTATTAAAGGATTCTTCCATATCAAGATGTGCAAAGGCTAGGCACAATCCATTGGCACATCTAGGACCCTAGCACATTTTGTAGTGACAGTGGGGAGAAACAGTTGGAGAGGTTGCTTGCTCAGGCATTGCTTGAGGACAAGCGATTTTTGGTGCATCGAAAGAGCTTTCCGAATGAGGATGCCACCTGGGAGGGTGAGCACATTTTGGAGCACCCAACTATGAGGTTGCTTAAGGGAAAGAAACATTTGGGAGGGGAGGATTGTCATGTCCCTTCTCAAACACATTTGTAATAAGGTGTTTCTACACAATTTTGCACAATTTTTGTTAAGGAAGAGAACCCATAATTTTCGACTTAGGGACTTAGGAGGCAATTCAAATTTATTTGGTTGTTAGTGGAATGTGGGGGCCACCCACATGGAAGTTTAAATTTTCCCATTCAAATAGCTTCGAGAGAAAGTTGAATGGGTGTATGGAGGGGCCCACATGAGGCTAGGGAGGCCCAAGGAGTTATAAGGAGGGAGCAACTCTCATTTTGGATTCATTCCTACACCTTGCAATCAAAATTACTTGACTATTCGCTCTGCTATTTAGCTGAGTCAACCGGTTGTTTAGCCACAAATATCTCAAGAGGGAGATTCAACCTCTACTTTGGGGGACCGTCCATGCCCACCCTAGAGAGGCAGTTCCATAAGCATTTCAAGAGTTTCGGGAGTGTGTTACAACATTACCATTCAACCACAATAGGGAGTGTGTATTTCTAGCTAGCTGGAGAATACACAAGGGGAGTTTGGAGCTATCAGTGATCAAGCATTTGTCGAGAGAGTTAGAGGATTGGCAGAGTAGTAAAGGGCCATCCTTTCTTGTGAGTTTGGAGCCAGTAGAGCTAGCATCCCAGCAGTCTGATTTATAGTTACCTGAGCCTGCGCAAAGAGCCATCACTAGGCTCAAGCGTGAGATGGAAGAAGGAATTGTAGAGTTGGAGCTGGCCAGGAGAAGTAGGAGCTCACCTAGAGGAAAATTTTAGGATGATTACTAGATCTAGGGGAGAAAAGATTGACAGGATCAGGCACAACAACAAAATTCGAAATTGGAGGAGGGCCAAGCTGTGAAGGGTCAATTTTTGAAGGTTGGAACCCAGGGAAACCCTTTCTGGGATTTTCTGGGATTTGGGCAAGAATCACACTCCTAAATTTATAGAATTTTCTAGGAAGATATAAGGGGTTAAATAGGGGTCCCAACTCAGCTAGCAGCTAGAGGAGCTGAGGGGAATTTGGGCCAAAATTCTGAGGTCAAAATTTTGCCAATTGCTTCATGGGGTTTTTTGGGTTTAGGCTAATGAGGAAAGAGCTGAAATCTCATAATTTTATGAGCATGGGAAGTAGTGATTCCAACCCTTCGAATTCAGTAGACATAATAGTTTTCTAGGGCAGCACAGTTCAGTTTGGTGCATTAGTTGTAGCAGCCTTCAATTCAACATTTTCTCACCTGGGTTTTGTCATGATTTTCCATTGAGACAAGCCCAGGTGCACCATTCTATTTTATTATTTTATTTTCTCCTGAAGAAGTAATAAAATGGCTCAACACTTCTCTATTTCCAGTGTTTCCATGGGTGCTTAATGTATATTTCGTTTTATGATCGCTGGATTGTTTGCATGCTTTGTATATCAGTTACATTCCTATTTAGGAACATTACAGGTTTAAGGATAGAGCATTCCCTAGAAGGGACTTTGAATTTATATGCAGGGAAGGAAAAAATGGAGGTTGCGTTAGATGATAATGGGGTTTTAGAATACATCAAAATTGATATTCCTAAACTAGTTGCATTAGATGCACAACAACTAACTCAATGGAAGAAGGACACTACCAAAACTAGGAGGATGATCCTAGAAGGAGTCAGAAACCATATTGTTCCGAATTTGCATAGGAAGGAAACTCCATTCATGATGTGGAAGGCCCTTACTAATCTATTTTAAAGTAGTAGCGATGTTAGAAAACTTGCTTTGAAGAAAAAATTGAGGAACATTTGAATGGGTACGAATGAGCCCATTGTTACACATCTATCCAGATTTTCTCAAGTGAGGGATGAACTTGGAGGTGTTGGAGAGATAGTTCCACCAGTAGAGCATGTGAGCCTTGCTCTTTTTGGGCTTCATAAATCTTGGCATAGTTTCTAGGATGTAGTGAATGGCATAGATAAGCTCCTTGATATGAGAGACTATGGTCAAATTTTATGCAGGAAGAGATAAGGAGGAACACAAGGGATAAAGTCTCATCTGGGACAAAAGATGAGGAGAAATTTTCTTTAGTTGGGAAAGGGAATAAATCCAAGGGCGAGAAGGCCCAAGGAAAAACTGAGCCTAGGAAGAATGGAGGAAAGGAAAGAAGGACCTTAGCATGATCAAGTGTTTTTATTGTCATGGATTTGGACACTATGCTACAGAATGTACAAATAAGCATGATTCAACAGAAGCAAGAGGAGAAGCACTTTGTTCTCAACTCTCTTCTCAGTTCAAATTGAATTTCTATTTGATAGCTTGCATGGCTAGCTCAATTCGAGATAGTGTGTGGTACACTGAATCAATGGCTTCAATCCATATGACAGGGGATAAATAATTCTTTAGCAGTTGGAGGAGAAAGACATGCAACTCCATATCAATCTTTGAGATGATGGAATATACATGACCAAAGGAGTTGGCACAATGAGATTTAAGAGGGATTCTATTTCCCTTCTCGATATCAAGAATGTGATGTATGTTCTAGGATTGAAGAAAACCCTTGTTTAGTAGCAGTCCTTTGTGGAGTACCAAGGAAGGTATGTTTTGATGGTCATTTCGATATCTTTTTATGAAAACTCAAAAGCCTTTTGCATGGGAAACTTAGATAATAATAAGAACTTATAACGAAATACGAGAAATTAATAAGAAGCACTGATAGACGTCGTTTCTATGTGCTGGAAGGTGAAGAAGCGAAAGGTGGCCATCCAAAGAGTAAAGATAAAGACAAGCTAATTGCTGTCCCAGTGACGGGAGACCGGAGGCGAACTAGATTGACACGGATCAGCCCAAAACACGACGCGGAGATACCAATGCGAAACAGAAAAAGGAAGAAGTAACGCAACATTAATGATTCTACGTATCCCTCAAGATCTTGGATCCTGAGGGATCGTTGTTTTAGCCTATTTTCTGTACCTAGATGTCTCCGTCGTCCCTCTTATAAAAAGGGATAGCATTGTTGGTTACGGGGGGGATTTCAGAACAATTTCTGGGAAGTGTATAATTTCTTTGAAGAAAGATCTGGACTATGATCTTTGTGTTCTGTTGAAGACTTAAGTTTTTGTACTTTTATTGCATGCTTTAATACAGACTTGTTCAATTTTTATCTTTGAGCCTGGATTCATCTTAAGCGGTGTGCCCCTGGAGGCTAAGGGCCCGACCCTGGAGGACACTTGATCTTGTATTATTACGCTTGGTTTCCGTGTGGTTTTTTCATAAAAGTAATCTGGTAATCTGCTATGTTTTGAGAATATTTCGCTACATGCTCTGTTGTGATTCAGTTATTTCGTGTTCCTAAATTTTATATCGATGCTATGTTATTTTATCAATTCTTTAAGTATTGATTAATTCCTATAGGACACTGTTACTTTATTATAGAATCCTTCACGATTGTATTCTGCATTATAATAAGTCATCGGGAAAAGTCTATTTCACATGGTTATTGAACGTGATTATTCTTTATTATAAGATGCAGTCGTATGTGTTTTAACAGAAGCAGGTTAAGTATAGTGTGTTTCTATAGTATTGTTCTATTATATCAGATTGAGAGATTGATGTTTTGATTGAGTAGATCTGTAGTTTAAAGGATTTGGTTATTATTTATTTTACTTTCTGTTCCATTTAATTGTTGTTCCATTTAATTGCTGTACCATTTACTTGTTGTTCCATTTACTTGTTGTTCCATTTATTTGTTGTTCCATTTCCAGATTGCTAATTTACTGTTTCTTGAGGACGGACTTAGGCTGTAGTGGATCCCAGTGTCTGCTACTTGATCCCCAGACCTCTAATCTGCTCCCATCAGCTATGAAAGGGACTTGTTATTGCTACCAAGCCCTTGGCTGATGTGCTGTTCCATTTCATTATCATTTCTTTTATCTGTTGTTTCATTTCTAATCATTAAGAACGATCACAGGCTGTAGCGAACCCAACATCTGCTATTCGGTTCCCAGACCTCTAATATATTCTCATCAGTTATGAAAAGGATGGGCTATTGCTCCCGAACCTTTGGCTGATGCAATACTTGGTGTGATTTGGTTTTTCAAAGTAGTTAAGTTGTAAGTTTGCATTACTTTCCTTGCATAGCTTTTGAATAGCTGTACTACAAGCATTACTCTGGAAAATGCTAGCCTCAGACTAAGACACCCTTTAAAATAACCAGACGATTCCGGATTGACATATTAATGTAAGGTAAATAGAGGTGAAAGAGACCCTTGTTATAGCTCTACATTTTGGCGTCGTTGCCGGGGAAGGAGTGTAGCCATTTGTCTTTTCCAGGGTAGTGTACGAACCTGCTAGGGGAGAATTGGGTTTTGAAAACGGAAGGTAAGAACCTATGTGCGGAGCATGTAAAAGCCCTGCTCCTTTGCCTGCTTTCCTACAGATTTGTTGTTATCTGCTTAAAACTTAGTAGTTAAATTGAGTGCATGACTAAGCAGAAAAAGATAGAGAAAAATCCCAAACCGTTACCAAAACCAGAAAAATCTAAGGGACCGGTGACCCTTGGTCGATTGACATACATAGACGAAATCTATAAGAAAGCCGAATCTCAGCCTTCAGTAGGACCCAGGAAAGTTACATTCAAACAAACTACTAGTTCCCTTCAGGCCTCAGGCTCACCATATGAAGCCTTTGCTGAGGTGCATAGTCAGACTGACGAACAGGACTTTCAAGAAATTGAAAATTCTATCCCCGAACGACTGCAGGAAGGGAACTTAAGTAATCTTTGTGAAGGAGAAGGGGAAACAGGGGAAGTTGGAGAGCCAAGATCTCCTCCTAGGATAACTCAGCCATTAAATAGTCGCGATAAGGGGAGTGCGGTAAAAATTATTATTGAGGATACCCTATTTCCTCAGACAGAAATTCCAGACAGAGGAAGTGCTATTAAAACAGTTCCTGTTAAAAACATCCCTCAACCTAGGAATACCCTCTTAGATCTTCCAGAAGGTTATTGGCATATATTTGATCCAATGGCTCAAAATCCACCAAACACCCAAACTTCTACATTACAATATCCCATAGTGGATTCCGCAGCAAATGCTCCCATGAAAGCAATCCCCCTTCAACACATCCCTACATTTCACAGATTCACATCAGAGGACCCCGATGCATTCTTATTCGAATTTGATGTGCTGTGCAGGGGGTATGATTACACCACTGACCCCCAGAAACTCAAATTGTTCCCCTCCACTTTGAAAGGGGCAGCTTTAAGATGGTTTCTGGGATTAGGTGGTGGAGTTATAAATAACTGGGAACAAATGAAAGAGTCTTTCCTAAAGAAATATCAAGATTACTGTAGGT
>APFE030177214.1:0-18187 GCA_000404065.3 Pinus taeda
TATAAATGTTATATAATTTAATTGAATAAAAGTGGTTTTGTCATTTGTATGTATGTGGGGAAGTTTTTTAAAAAATTTAAAAAAATGTTAAGTAATGTATGTGAATAAGAGTGGCTTTGTTATTGGTGTGTATGTGGGGAAGATGTTTAAAACATTGAAAAAATGTTAAATGATTTAAGTGAATAAAACTGATTTTTCCATTTGTGTGTATGTTGGGAAGATGTTTAAAGCATGCTTATAAATTATTATGATAATAAAATGACATATTTGTGTTTGTGCATATTGGAGTTACTATAAACTAAAGATCATGAAAACCATGAGGACAAGGAACACAACTCAAAGGAGGGTTCCCTTCAACCTTCCTAAGAGCCTTTTGGAGGGTTTGAACTCCCCTCCAACATTAAAAAGCCTACTCCTTTTATTAATGCTAGTTTGTGTTCATGTACATTCTTTGATGAAGACATCTAAAGAAAAAAATATTTTTCCCTAATTAAATCACTACAATAGACAAAAATAGATAAGGTCTTCCATCCACCCGCAATTTTGTTATTGATCAATTTTCTGCAACATACAACATTGAAATGATATTGTTAGTATACAAACCCTTCCTAACAACTTGTAACATAATTAAATGCACAATTCATTAAAAAAAATGCATTATCTCTCTCTCTCTCTCTCTAAAATGCACATGCTTTTATTAATCGAAGTTCATCGTGTATATATAATTTTAATACTCAACAATTAAATGTTATATATTTTTTAAATTAAAATATAAAATAAAATAATGAATAACGAAATATAATAAAATATATGATGACAAAATACATGTTTATTTTCGAAATTCTAAATGGACAATACAGATTCTTGGTAAATATTTTTCTCTTAGCGAAAATAAATGCTACATTGAAAACTTTGATTAAAAAAAAAATAAACAGGTTGTGATATAATTGATAAAACTACTTAATCATTAATAACAAAGAGGAAGAAATAATCTTTGCCACCTAACTGGTTAAAACAAAAATCAATGTCAAGTAGTATGACTGTTTTATCTTCTCAACATCATCACAATCCTATTTCCCACTCTTGCATATGATCTATCATAATTTCATTCTCCCCTGTATTTTTCCTAATAAAGAAACACTTCTACATATTTTTCCCAGATTTGATTTTGATTTTTGTGCTGGGAATAACTTGAAATAAAAAAGACTTTAACTAATATTAAAAAAAAAAAAATAAAGTTGTAAGAATTTCTGGGTTCTTCTCTATTGGAATCTGGAGCTTCCCCGGGCAAAAATCGTTACCAAGTAAAAACAATAAAAACAATAAACTCCGGCTCCAACCTAGAAACATAGCAATGTAGAGACAACACAAGATATGTGTAAAGCATAAAGGCTAAGGAAACAACAAGATTCCGCGAATGTACCCAAAACTTATATTTATTCTAATTCACGTCAGGATTCAATTCGGTTGGCAGGTATGCACCTTGGGCTATTGGCTTCTGACCTACGCCTTGGGTTCATGTTAAACCAAACAGAGACAGAAGGAATAAGGGCGGCATGAGTTTGAGTTCGAGTTGCCCTTTGAACAGATTTAAACAAAATATTTGATGAATTTATTCAAGATTAGATTCAACTAAGCAATGCTTGCTTGGGTTTGAGGTGAAAAAAAAAAGAGGATTAAAGTAACAATGAACAGGTAATAATTATAAACACAATTTTATATATAGCACTCTCAAAGAGGCCTGAAAGTGTAAGGATATATTGAAGCTGATTTTGGTTTAAGTGGAAAGACAGATACATATGAAGTACAATAATAAAACCGAGTGTGGAGAAAAGGAAGGCCATCAAAATTAATTTCACCCGAGTGTGCTTTCTTAACCAATCAAAACATCCATTGAATTGTTGCGTTAAAGCTGCGTCTAAAATAGATTGGGATCTTCCTGCGGGCATCTCTACGTCTAAATTAAAATAGAATGGGATCTTCCTGGGGGGATCTCTACGTCTAAATCAATATCCGGGGTTCTTCCGAGCTGTCGCTTTCGAATTGCACAATCAACGGAAACCAAAAGGGGCGAGTTTTAACGATCCGCCAAAAAAATACAACTCGCTCCTATTCACGAACATACATTCTGGAAAAATAACCAGATAATCTAATTAAGCCCACTAACGCACACATATATAATGCTCAAATTCATTCATAAAACTATTAAAGCCAATCAATAAATTCATTTCTAAAACTATGCACCCAAACAAAGCCCTGGGTGTTGTGAGAATATTCATTAAACGATCCCACGCAATTAAAGTCCAAGGTAGAATGTTAGAATACTAATGATAGAATAATGCCGGAGCAATTACTAACACATAGCATAAGAAGCATCAGGATCGCCCACCATCCTGAAGCTAAGGTAAGGATCGCCCACCATTCGGGTCATCGAACAAAGGAAAGGAATACCTATCTATCTGTAAGGGTATAGATAGGCCAGATTTTTGTTTGTTTAAACCTCAGAAAACAAAGGAAATGAATACCTATCTGTAAGGTAAAGGTATAGATAGGCTAGATTTATTTTCTTTTGTTTAAATAGGCTGCGCCATTTCACCTAACAATATGGTTACGAGAATAGCAAGGAAAATAAATAAGCCGCGCCACTTCGTCTTTCTAAAATAAACAAAGACGAAACATCTACAGAACAGGGCAATCAACAAAAGAATACTAACCTTGCTTCTTAGGCATATTTCTTTTGCGGCGGTTGAAACTATGGAATAGATGCTCTAGGCATAAAGGATTGTACATACTGATACAGCCAAGCAAACATAAACAAATCTATTACTTCTCAAAGCCAAAGCCAGAGGAAACATTGTACCTGAATTAGAACATCAAGGGAAATCCAACTTATTACATCTCAAAGCCAGAGGAAACATTGTACCTGAAGTAGAACATCAAGGGAAATCCAACACCAATTCCAATTGTTCCGTCGCAGCCCCTGCTTCCATCGTAACTTGTTTGGCCTGTCGGAAATCACAGGATCGAAGTCAAAACTTTTTTTCTTGCAAGATCTTGGCAAATTGCAATCAAATTAAGAAAGGGAAAGAAACGTAGAGATAAATATATAATATGTAATACAACTATATATTTGGCTTGATCTTCCTCCCTCGTTAAATTGAAATAGATATGTTCTTTCTTTCTCGAAACCATTGCAATCAAAGTAAGAAAGGGAAAGAAACGCAGAGATAAATATATAATATGTAATACAACTATATATTTGGCTTGATCTTTCTCACTCGTTAAATTGAAATAGATATGTTCTTTCTTTCTCGAAACAAGAGGCAAGAAAACATAAAAGGATTGTTTATACAGCCAAGAAAACATAAAAGGATTGTTTATACAGCCAAGAAAACATAAACAGATCTATTACTTCTCAAAGCCAGAGGAAACATTGTACCTGAAGTAAAACTTCAAGGGAAATCCAACAGCAATTCCAGTTATTTCATCCATCGTAAGCTGTTTGGCCTGTCGGAAATCACAAGATCGAATTCAAAACTTATTTCCTTGTATGATCTTGATTGGCAAATTGCAATCAAAGAAAGAAAGGAAAAGAAACGCAAAGATCAGTATAACTAATGTGATGTAATATTGCAAATCCACATAATATCCTACTTGATCTTCCTCCCTCTCTAGATTGAAATCAAATTTAATTCCAATCCACACTTACAATCAATATTTCAATATTATTGACACAAATTCACAGAATACTACGCCATCAAAGTATCTTCAGCTTGATCTTCCTCCCTCCTTAAATTGAAATCAAATTTAATTCCAGTCCACACTTACAATCACCGCTGATGTAGATCACTTCCAGGCTCCATGAATTCACAGAATGCTACGCCATCAAAGTCTCTTCAGCTGAGAGTTATCTGTCTCTTTCTCATAGACGAACATCCACCGACATGCACATAACAATAATTGAAACAACATTTCCACATAAACAGAAGGCAACATAAAGGCAAACAAAACAACATTCCAAACCCATATAAACAGAAGGCAACATAAAGATAAACCGAAAAACAAAGAGAAGGCAACATAAAGGCAAACAAAACAACATTTCAAACCCATATAAACAGAAGGCAACATAAAGATAAACCGAAAAACAAAGAGGAGAGCTCCAAAGACAACACAACAACATCGAGAGAGAGAGAGCACAGAGAGCCGAGAATGCACTGCAGGGAGAGGAAATATGTTATTATATATTGCATACAAAAGCTAAGTTCGTCTTTAATGCTTTAACGATCAAAATCTCTCCACCGTCGGATCCTGTGGTAACCCTTGGATCCCTTGGATCTCTGTTCATCAATTAACTTAGCGGTTGAAGGTGATTGAAATGCTTTTTATCACACCCAGAACAGCCAGAATCCAAAGCGCAAAGGATATTTGAAATTTATAAAAACTAAATATCTTCAACAACTTTTTCAAATTCAAAATTCAACTCCACTCGTCAAAAAAGTTCTCCCAATTTGTTTCGGGAAAGTTATAATTAACACAATTGAATATAATTTTAATTTAAATAAAGATTAAATTATAACAAGTATTATGTACACCTGATCTAGAAGCATTGTTTTTCGATGAAGAGTTATGTACTTTTGTTTTATATTGAAAATCAAATATGATATATTTTAGCTTTTTATTTTAACTACAGTTATATATTTTAATTTTATATGCAGATAATGTGTTACAAAATGGTCAACAAAACAAATTAAATCTTGTTTAATAAATTTATAATCAAATATCTTTAAGGCATTTACTTAGGTAAGTTTCTAATAACTTTAAAAAATATTTAATTTAGAAATATATAAAATAATATAAATAAACATATGTATTATTTTTAATTGATTATTTTTCATCATTTTATATATTTATTTTGAAAATATAGTGTATTTATAGATTAATTTAAAATTTATAAACAAACGAAGCATAATGTAAATATTCATGAAAATACAATGCAACTTAGCTAACTAAGAGACAAACACAAATAGAAATGGACATGATCAAGAAATGAGAAGCATGAATCATTTATTTCCAATGCACTGATGACAAATAGGTCTACAAAGAGACACAAAGGAAGATGCTATGAACAATGAGCCTTTAGCAATCCTCAATGGAAGTCCCCTTTTCCTTCCCCTTCTAAGATCTCTCTTCCTATGAGAAGTGACGATCCAATTCTAATGTAAAGTTCTCACTGAAGATAGGTCTTGAGAAATCTAAAGGGAAATGATTAGAGTGATTTCTCTTTCTTTGATAATTGATTGTGATGTCTTTTTACTTATCTTACTTATTCGCTTCACTTATTATTATTATTATGTTTGTCTATCATCAAACAACTACAAAAAACAAGAAGAACAAGAACATAGAGAGCAATACCCTCAAAGACCAAGTCCAACCTTTCCAGATGATGTGCTTTCCTTGTTCAAGTCAAACCCATTCAAATCTCTTCCAGTAGCACAACTTCGACTTCCAACTGTAGAATTTCAGCCTCCACTGCAGACCTGAAATTTTCGGCCCTCCTGCAGTTGTTGTTGCCACATGTGTGAACTTATTTTAGCCTCCGAGGACTTCCTTAGACCTTCGCTTGGCTTTGTCTGACTTTTGGAGCTTGAGGATGGATTCTTGTGACCTTCATTTAACCTTCTTGCCTTCTCTTCTTCAAGATCAAACTTGTAGAGGAAAACCCTAGATCTACTTCATAAACCCTAACCTTCGTTCGCACATGTGAGAGAGAAATAGCCCAAAACCAAGTCTTCTTTGTCCTCTTCCTTCTTCGCTGCCTTCTTCCTCTGCTTCCTTCACTTTTATGAGTGAGAGATGAATGTACTCCAAGGAGGTCAATTTTCCTCCTTTATATAGACTTCTCAAAGGTGGACGAATCCTCAAATTAGGCCAACTTGATCTTGGAGGGTATTTTGACACTTTTAAAGACAACAATAATTTTATTTACAAGTTACAATGTGCCCGAAGGGGTCTTCAACTTATGACAATGACTATTTTGACTTCTTGACCTAGGAAAAACTATAGAAGCACTCAATGGGTGCTTGACCTTCAAAATAAAAGACCTTGAGCATGAAACCCATGCTCTAATAATAATAATAATTTTCTTTCATTTTACATTTTACAAGAATCAAAAGTACATTTCATATTTATGAAGACCGAACTTAGTTACACATTTTTCAACATTCCCTCTTAACTATGGAGGTAGTCATAAATGGTACATGGACATTCTCAATATGAAGAGATCTCATAAGAAGAGTCAGATTGGTAACCTATATGTTTAGCATCATAACAAACAACATTATCATATAGAAAGGCCTTGACTAAAAACTCTATCTCTCCACAAGGTCAGAGCATAATGTTGGTGAGACCAATCATTTATAGACACCATCATCATTATCTCTCAAGGTACATACCCCACCCGTGTGTTCACAGAGTATGAACTTCCTTGGACTATTCTTATCTTGGATAACTAGTCCTTAAAGAATATCAGTCCACGATTACTCTCATCTTGGATTCCCTACCTCGTCTTCAAAGAGTATCATATGCCAGATTTCTTACCCAATCCTCCATTCTGTCTTTCCAAGTGAAGACAAGAATGATGTGCCTATCTCTCCCTCTCAACTAGGGATGATACATTAACAAAACCAAGCTTGCTTCTCAAATACACAATCTTCTTACTAGGAAGATATGTTTTTCAATATGTTAGCTACTTTCTCATCGATGGAGATATATTGTAGCTGCAATACACCATCTTGGACTAGCTTCCGAATGTAGTGATACTTTTTGTTGATATACTTCGTCTTTCCATGAAACACTAGGTATTTAGAGAATCAAATACAATTGGTGTTATCACAGTGTATCACTATAGGGTCCATAGGTCCTTCAAATAGGTTAGATAACAACTTCCTCAACTAGATCACTTCTCTTCTTACTTCACAGGCTGCAATATACTATGCCTTAGCACTACTAAAAGAAATTGTATCTTGCTTTATGCTTATCCATGAGATCATGGAAGATCCCAAGCTGAAACACCCTCATATACTTCTCCTTCCATCTTGATCACTACCTCCCCAGTCGAAATCTGTATATCCAATCAAGTGGACATCACTTCTTTTATTGCATTTTAGGCAGTAGTGGATGGTTCCTTGTGAATATCTCAGAATATGTGTTGTTTCTATTTAATGATAATGTTTTGAATCCACTTGGAATTGAATGAGAACATTTACTGCAAAGAATATGTTTGGTTGAGTATTCACCAAGTACATTAGGGAGTCAATTGATTGTCTATACTCGAAAGGATCCAAAGGGCTCAATTCAGAACTTCTTATTCTTTTCAAATTTGTGATCATTGGGGTTGTCATTGGTTTGCAATTCATCATGTCAAACTTCTTTAACATCTTGATCACGTATTTTCCTTGACCTAGATAAATCTAATCAGGCCCTTACCAGACTTATAGTCCCAAATAATAGCGCATCAACCCTAGATCCTTCATGTCAAATTCTGCTACTAGTTTCTTCTTACATTCTTCAATTCGACCTTCCAAACCTGTCAAGAGAAGGTCATCCACATACATAAGAATAATTACCGGCTCTCCCTTCACCACATTAATATAAAGCTTTGGATCAACAAAACTCTTTGTGAAATGTAATCTCTGAAGGTATGCATCCATCCTAGCATACCATGCCCTTGGTGTTTGTTTGAGGCCATATAATTCCTTCTTCAATCTGCACCCATATGCCTTTCTATATTTAACTTCAAATCCCAAGGGTTGTTCTATATGGACTTCCTCATCAATTGTGGCATTCAGGAATGTAGTCTTGACATCCATTTGGTGGATGCTCCATCCCATCGATGCTGCCAAAGAGACCAATGAAAGAAAGAAATATGCCTAAGAGGATCGGGGTTTCGAGAAAGAAAGAACATATCTATTTCAATTTAACGAGTGAGGAAGATCAAGCCAAATATATAGTTGTATTACATATTATATATTTATCTCTGCGTTTCTTTCCCTTTCTTACTTTGATTGCAATGGTTTCGAGAAAGAAAGAACATATCTATTTCAATTTAACGAGGGAGGAAGATCAAGCCAAATATATAGTTGTATTAAATATTATATATTTATCTCTACGTTTCTTTCCCTTTCTTAATTTGATTGCAATTTGCCAAGATCTTGCAAGAAAAAAAGTTTTGACTTCAATCCTGTGATTTCCGACAGGCCAAACAAGTTACGATGGAAGCAGGGGCTGCGATGGAACAATTGGAATTGGTGTTGGATTTCCCTTGATGTTCTACTTCAGGTACAATGTTTCCTCTGGCTTTGAGACGTAATAAGTTGGATTTCCCTTGATGTTCTAATTCAGGTACAATGTTTCCTCTGGCTTTGGCTTTGAGAAGTAATAGATTTGTTTATGTTTGCTTGGCTGTATCAGTATGTACAATCCTTTATGCCTAGCGCATCTATTCCATAGTTTCAACCGCCGCAAAAGAAATATGCCTAGGCATAGCTCGAAAAGCGGAGCAAGCACTGGAATAGATGCTCTAGCTTCTGTATATAACCTTTACATCACAGCACAGAAACTCCTCATTATAACCTTTTCATTAGCGGATGCTCTGGAGGCAGAAAGAATTAAACAAACAAAGCACCATCAGCCGAGAAAAATTGTTGTTAATTGAAAGTAACCAAATCTGAAAAACGTACAAGGATGCAGTGGGAAGGTGCTACAATATACGTTGTAGAATATTTTTCCACTATTTACACTTGAGTTCTGCAACTTTTACATAAATCGAAGAAAAGCTTCAAACAGAAATTAAATAAACAAAAATACACATTAGCACAGAAAGTCTGCAAACAATTAAGGTTATTAAAGCAGAAATGAGAGAATTCGATACGTCAACTGTGGTTGATTTTAAGAATAAAATCAAATTAAAAAAACAAACCCAGATCTCCCTCACCTCATCCATCCAACCAGAACCAGAAGAGGAATGGAGATTGTCTTGGCTGGTTTGGTACAGTAATTGAACGGCGAGAAATACTTATGCCTCGGAATCTTTCGCTCTCTAAGAATTTTTTCCTCACTGTTCTACACTCTCTCTCACAGGCATTGATTTCACAAACACAGCATGCATAACCACAAAAATAGCAATAACATACAGCACAAAGAAACAGGCATAGCCCCACACAAAAAAAGAAAGAGAACAAAGTTCAAACACGCGGACAAAAAAATGGGAGCGCTCCACACATTCAATCATAACACGCCAAACCACCAACGCATGAGAGAAGATCAGAGACAGACGAAATATACATTAATGAAATTGTGGATGAGTTCTATATATAGTGAATCATGCCATCTTTTTAGGCTTTTCTTAACGGTTAGCTTTTCTGAAATTTTATTTTGAAAGTCAAATTTTCAAGAAAGCATGGGTATTGCTTCAATTCAAAATTTAAAAATGGTTAAAAGATCTCGCGTCCGCGGTTACTTGGAAACAACTGCTAGAGCATCACAGCACAGTGTCTGAGAGAGAAAGAAAGACCTAACAGAGTCCAGTCCATGCTTAACCTGTTCAATCATTCAACAACAGAAAAACAAAATTCGCCAGGTTATTCAAAATTCCCTGTCGAATGAATTAAAGGAATAAACCGATTAAACCAAGGGAACAGAAAATTACCCCAATCGCCTGCGGCCTTTCCTCCCCTCTGGTTTTCGGACTGTGTAAAAATTCCTCCTCCTGAGCACAACCTCGTCTCCATTGCCAATTACTATCACTCTTCATTCATCAACTGCCAGTCGCTACTATATAATCACTCAAGCATTACTGAAAAGGCAGCCAGGATTTCGTTTTAACCTTCTTCTTCTTTTTTCTTTTTAACTTTGTGTTCAAGTTGTTAAACCAATCTTTTAATCACCATTGCTTAAACCAATCTTTTAAACTGAGCTGAGTTGTCATGGGCTTTTCTGCTTTTAAATAATATTTTTGAAAACCGGGCTTTCATGTGTTTAAAATCTATTTTTTTTATTGCTTTTAAATGAAGAGCATTCGTTCCAGTTTTCCGATGTGGCCAAGAACGTGAGCCGGCATAAAAAAAATAAATAATACCAATAAAAAAATTATTTAGAAAATTTGATGGATCGATAACTCAGCTAAAGGAATCAATAGAAGTCCACCTAAAGAAACCCGGTCAAAATAAAATACACTCATTCAATTAAAAGAAAATACTTATTACCGGGATTGTTTGACTTCAATTTCACTCCGTTAAAAGAAAACACTGATTATATTTCACTCCGTTAAAAGAAAATACTGATTATAGGGCTGCTTTGATACCCTATTTCACTCCGTTAAAAGAAAATACTGATTATAGGGCTGCTTTGATATCCTATTTTTACTGTGGTTTGACTAAGAAGAAATTAACGTAAAAAAATCTAAATGAAAAGATTGGAGTTTGCTATGACAACAAAGTTCAGCGGAAATGTACCTGTAATTGTAATTGAATCCCATACTCAGGCATCAAGAAGGACACTCAAATTCTTTTAGTGTTTTGACTAGTAAACAATTAACTCTAAAATAAAATTAACATCTATAAAAAATTAATTATTTGTGTGGTTAATCTTAAAAAATATTTACATTATAACTTATTTTTTTATATTATATTTATAAAATAAAATTAACATTTATAAAAATTTATATATATGGTTAATCTTAAAAAACATTCACAATATAACTTATTTTTTTATATTATATAAACATAGTAACTTTATATTATATAAGTTTATTCAAACATTTTGGGTTGTCATTTTATATTATATAGGTTCATTCAAACATTTTGGGTTGTTGTTTATATTATTTTATTATTATTAATATAAAATATAGTATAGAATTTAATAAATTATTAATTTTCTAAATTTTAAAATGATTATAAATTTAAATTAAATTAAATAATAAAATATTAAATATTTAAAAAATTATAAATATTAATGTCTAATTAAATAAGGAAATTCTATTGAAATTGATGAATTATATGAACTAATTTTAATAACTCAAGGAGATTAAGTGAGTTAAGAAATTATGATTTGAACTTGAAGGAGATTAAGTGAGTTAAGAAATTATGATTTGAACTTGAAGGAGATTAAGTGAGTTAAGAAATTATGATTTGAACTTGAATTTTCATTTAGAATATATATCATAAATTTAGATTTTGTATAATAGATTTGAATTTAAATTATAAATTAAAGTATCATTTGACAAATCAATGTTTCCTATATCTTTATTAAAGCATAGCACTATTTGCTGCAATTCAAATAAGGTCAATTTGCAAGGTCATCCTTGATTACAAGAAAGGCGGCCTGTGGTGGGTTCGATTTGCGGTAACATTACAATGATTATTGTTTTCTATTTCTATTCGAGCTTTTTTGCTTTTCAATTTCTTTTTTCTTATTCATGTCTTTTCCGTTTTTAAGATCATTTTAATACTTTCTCTTTTGTGATTATTTATCACCATGATTTATCGTAAATTTGCCCAATCTTTTAATTTTCATTGGTATCTAAAATAATAATGAAGGTATTAAAGTAAGAAGAAGTTAGTGTTTGCATGAGAACTATAAATACCAATGATTGTTATTTCATGGATCACATGTGACTCAATTCACTATTTAAATCTACGTTTGATGAATTATACTCTTTGTGATTAGTACTCTACATGGGCTTGTCTCACAACTCTCTTGATTCCTTGTCTCCTCCCACATCTCTCTTTAATCTCAACTTTTAGTCTACATTTCAGTGTGGATTTCATTTTTAAATAATTAGAGAATCGTTTTGCTATTGGATGGAAATTTAAGCACTGTGAAATTTTCCAATAAGGATATTTGGGATTAGTTGGAAGACCCTTCACATGAAACTACAAATGTTGATACAAGCAATCTTATTATAATATATTTGAACAACCTTATACATACCACATGGTTACATGTTTTTTTTTCTCAAGGAAATTCATTGTCATGGTAACCAGGCTTGTGTATATTTAGGATTTTGAAGGAATCAAACATTTTCCCATTAAATAAAACTCAGTGGTACCCATTACAACAAATATCATGACAAAATGTGGAGTCGTGGTGACCAAGCTTGTGTATATTTAGGATTTTGAAGGAAACAAACATGTTCCCATTAGATAAATCTCAGTGGCATCCATCACTACAAATATCATGACAAAATGTGTAGCTAGAATGTGGTTCTCATATTCTCTTTTCAAGTACAATTTCTTGCCTAGAACATGGAAATCCATCTATAATTAAGAGGTTTATACTAGGAAATTAAATTTTAAACCAAATTGGTAAGGTACAGGTTGTTGTATAAGAAGCAATAAGGATTTTTTTAAAGAAGTTTCAAGAAACTTTGTACGGGAATTGTATGTTTTTTGACAATTCATATGAGAAAACAATTTCTTTTATCCCCTTTCTTTCAACATTAATTCTAATTCTAGCAATACTATTTTTTGGTTCTTTTCAAGAAATACATTCTAGGGAAACTCAAGAAGTGCTTCCTTTTATGTGGACTTATCCCTCTTACAGACAAGAGCGATATCCCTAGACCTTAGAGAAATATAGTAACAAACAACCAGGAATTGCTACCTTTCTCTAGAATACCATTTACTGAAACAAATACTATGATAGGGGTCACTTACTGTTTAATCAAAATGATTGATGAAGTCCCCTTTAAAGCTTTTGACCATCCGCTTCTCCTTGATGCTTTATAGATCTTCCCATCTCTTCTCACAACTTCTCCATGATGCCTTGAAGGAGATCTGCATAGACAGAAACATACACAAGATCAAAGAATCCAATATATAGTATAATAGATAAATGAACTAATTAACTCAATCATATATAAAAAACTAATCAATATGTAATCATAATCTATGTAGGTGATCAAGGAACCCTACAAATTATATCAACAAAGACATAATTGAGAAAAAAAATTGCCTTTATATTAATAAAATGGAGAATAGTCTTACAACCTCGAAGCCTTGATGTTGCAAGTCCCTTCCAACAATATCCAACCCTCTCCTTGAATGAATAAATTTCCAACCTTATTTCTATAGTATAATCCTACTTCCAACAGTCCTCCTCAATCCTTAGGCCTCGGTTAGCTTTAAAGGCCAAGGAGGGGATGTTTGGGATCCATTTTCCAAGGGATGAGATCCACTATTGGTGGGATAGGGGCTCCACAAAGAGAGGGAGTAGCTCCATGATAGGATGGATCATGGCTAAATAGGCATCCATTCAAAGCTTGTTAGTCGGGATAGATACGACTAACAATGCTTCTAGAATTTACTTTTTATTTTTACATTCATTAAGTCATGTGCACAGGTCACAGTGTAAGACAAAGTGCACTAATGCGCAATTTCTAATGGACTTTTCTACGTATGCACAAAGATTGACTAGGGAACTACGTAGGAAGTCAAAAATAGGGTTTTGAACCATGAGATCTAGGAATTCCACTTTCATTGGGATATTTTGGATTCTAAATTTGTAGGGGAATACTTTAGAACACATTTATAGATAGCGAAAGAGCCAAACCAATTTTCATTTGCCTAATGTGACAAAACGACGTGTAACACTTCTCCACATTTATGGATGACATCCTTAATCGATTAGTGTGGCTAATGTATGCGGATTTAAGATGGATATATGTTGCCATAGATCTAGCCAAATTCTGAAAGACATTGGCAACAACATTTGAGCTAAACCTTTCGGCTAATTCGAGTACCACTTGACATGTTCTTTATGAGATTTTTCTTAAACGTATCCATTTTATTTCATTGCATCTTTCTTTCTTTGAGTTATTCTTTTAGCCTTTTGTAAATTTCCTTTTAGATATTATATTTTTTCCTTATATTGTTAACATGGCTATAGGAGCTACTATTGCACTCTTGTTTTATTTTTGCTATGTATTACACTAGTTGTACTTTTATTCCCATGGACATATTTCTTGGTCATTCATTGGACATTAATAAAATTATCTCAGCTTATTTAATCTACCTATTAACTATGCTTTGTGGATTATTGTTAGCTATATTTTATTAGTTTTTCTGAAAATTTGTAGATTTTCAATTTCCTTGTCTACTATTTTGGATAGAATTTCAAAATCTTAGTCACTTTTAGCTTTGTACTTGTATTTTCAGCAATCTAGAATTACACAATCCAATTAAAGAGCTTAAAGACAAATCAAGTGAGCTTAAAGAGATGACCAAGGAGTTGCAAAAAATGTAGCTCACTTTGCATACTATGCCAACCATGAACTAGTGCTGAGTAGAACATTTTCCTAACCTTATTTTTTATAGGCTATGACATATTGTATGTGTCAAGGAATAAAGACGCTACAGAGGGAGGTCTTGGTTTGGAAGAGATGGAACCCCAACACATGTAAAATGGCCAAAAGAATAGAGAATTTATACAAACATGTTGATGTAAAGATATTTGTGTATACAAGTCAAGCTTCCATGAGAAACTAGAAGCATTATTTGGATATTTTGGAGATGTAGATAAGCATTCAAGTTTGAGAACTTGTTTCTAGAGAACATCATTATATGGATATACTTTTTCAAATCTTAATAAGGAATTTCTATTTTTGTGCATCTTCTTGTATAATCTTATTAAGAGGACAAAAAACAAGCTCCCAAATATGCTTGCATTTAATTTTCACATTTATCAATGTTTTTATGCTATTTTAGGATTTTCCCTTGTAACTCTAAAGGTAATGAGCAAGGAATAAAAAAAATCATTTGAAATCCCCCCCTAAACAAAACTAATGTAATACTGAACGAAATTACAAATGATCATATGTTTTGAATCCATACCCTTTTTAAATTGATTACATTTTCTAATTAGCATTGAATATTTTGTTTTCCATAGAGAAAATTATTATTTCATACTATAAAGGTGACACAAAAAAAAGGGTTGAAGATGAGGCTTACCAAAACTCATACATGTACAATAGGAGGAAACAACAACAAGTGTTATAATGTGAATAAGATTTTTTTAACTAAGTGATGGGTACTAACCATCAACATTTAGGTGCTTCCATACACTCTTTATAGGAGTTTGTAACCACCCATATTGACTTTAGTAGCAATTAATGGTACCTTTGGAGAGGCATGTTAACCCATTGAAGACAAACTTGGAAAAGTAAATGTATACCCTTGCAGAGGCACTTTAACCCATTGGAGACAAACATGGAAAAGTAAATGTATAAAATGGATAGAAAAACATTGTTAATTTGGTAAGAAAAATAAATTATTAAAACTTTTAACATGTAATTAACCCACCCTAAAACTTTTAACATACTTGTTTTATAAATTATAAATTAAAGTATCATTTGACAAATCAATGTTTCCTATATCTTTATTAAAGCATAGCACTATTTGCTGCAAATCAAATAAGGTCGATTTGCAAGGTCATCCTTGATTACAAGAAAGGCGGCCTGTGGTGGGTTGGATTTGCAGTAACATTGCAATGATTATTGTTTTCTATTTCTATTCCAGCTTTTTTGCTTTTCAATTTCTTTTTTCTTATTCATGTATTTTTAAGATCATTTTAATACTTTCTCTTTTGTGATTATTTATCACCATGATTTATCGTAAATTTGCCCATTCTTTTCAAATTTAGACCAAGTTTCATATGATTTCCACAGAGCTTCATTTGACATTATGAATCTATTGAAGCTATAATTAAAATGTTAAAGTGAAATTATAACTCATTACCTTTTTTTTCCCAACTCAAGGATAGTTTTAATATTAAAATGTTGAAGTGAAATTGTAACTTAAATATATTAGATTTTTTGGTGATAAATTTGAGTGTAAGTCAAATGGTTGATCAAGATTATGATCTCATATTACATTTTAAAGTATGTGAAATGAGAAAAGTAGGTTCAAGAATATTGTTAGCAAGTAAAAGAAATAAAAAATATAGTATGGGAGTAATATCCCTAACATCTAATCATTAAAAGACAAATATTATATAAGTGTTAGACTACAACACCTCAAGCAACATTAAAAATATGTGAACTTTTGAGAGTGAGCTATAAGAGAAGGATGATGAAATGGAAATTTTGTGTAATATGAATTAGCAGATGAAAGTGAAGTGAATGGTGAAATTAATTTGGAAATAGAAACAAAAGGTGGAGAGTTTCAAATAAGGAGAAGCATAAATTTAGATGGAACAACCCTTTGATGCCCAAAGAAAAAATACTAGACAAAAGGAATCATAATCCCAAGGGGGGAAATCCCAAAAGGAACAAGTAAAAGGAAGTTTAGGCATAGTGGAAGGAGTCTTAAGAGTAGAACAATAAAAGAAGAAATGTTGCACGCAGGGAGAGATAAACATAGCCTTGACAGGGGGAACCTAGTTGCAAACAAAGGAGAAATAAGAAATCAAATAAAGTAATTGTTTTTCTTTTTATATATCAGGGGGAGAAATTAAAGAACTGATATCCAAAATATTCATGCAAACATGAGGATAGATAGTATATAGAGGGATAAATTGCAACTACTAAGAAAAATTGCAAATAGAGGAAGAGCTTTGTTCACTAAGAGAAACTGCAAATGAAGGAAGAGTTATAAACACCAAGAAGTGTTGTAGATAGAATAAGAGTTAAAAATAATGAAAAGAACATGATATGTGGGATTATCCCTTTACAATTGATGTTAAAAGAGAAATAGTTACAAGCACAAGGATAATTTCATATAGGGGTGTTCTACAATATTATTTCAGAATTGACTAAAGGTTACCATGAATGAAAAAGGGGAGATTTTTGGCAATATTATTATTGTTGATGTAAAAGAAAAGGGGAGACTACCTATGTCTGAGATAAATATTGGAAAATGAAAATGGTTGGAAATATTGGTTCTGGACTTTTGATGCTCAATTTAAATGCCCTATATTTGAAGAATTTTTTACTATAATTTCATAGCTTAAATATGAGCATCACATATATATCTTGAAATTCTATTTCAATACATTTCCAATAGTATATGGAACTCACTCTAACTCCATAGGAATGAAGTGATATGAAATATTTATTAGGATGACCCAACCAATTACAACCAGGTCCGCCTAACCAATTTTACAAGTTGGCCCCATAAAGTGAACATACAAGCACTATAAATAAATGGCGTAGGAGTGCATTTGAGGAAAATCCAAGAAATAAGATATCTTAGGTCACAAAAGGAGCTAAGGTATAGTTGTTAGGGTGATTCTTGGAGCCTAAAGGTGGAAAAAAACATGTGATTTATGGATTGAATGAGTCATCTTATAATTTATAGTATAACTTTTCTTCTGGGTTGTTTCTAAATGTATAACTTGGAGGATATTGATCGAATATGCTCATGTACTTGTATTTAAACATTCAAACCTTATTTCCCTATAATTTTAAAGATATTATCTGAGGAAATTATACTTTTTGAATACACCTTAAATCTACCTCAAATATGTTAGCATGACATTTTCACTATAAGTTTTCTGCTAGAATGCTTCTAATCATGAAACTTAGAGGACATAAATAAATGAGTTCCAATACCCATTGTTCAAATTTCAAACCTTGGTTTTCTATAGTTCCATAGATATGCTCCAAGGAATTTAGGCTTCCTAAAATGCTGCTAAAATTTGCTTCAAACATGTCAGCTTGGAATTTTCATTCTAGCTATTCTTCTGACATGTTTTAGACCATGAAACTTGGAGTATATAGATAGAATATTTTCATGTATATGGTTCTATTGAAGCCTCAGGTTTCTGCAGCTCTAACATGGGGGATAACAACCCGGTCCAGACCTTAGAAAGCAACTCCTTTTCCATTTGGTGTGGTGGCTCTGACTGGGTATGAAGGGAACAATTTCCCAATGTGGGTTTGAAATTATGATGGGTGGTTTTTATGTGATTGCAATAATAATAATGATAACTAAATGACTTATTCTCACATGCAAATCTCTAATTAACTTAATCTAATATAAATCTAGGGTATTATGTGTGATATGCGATCTAAAAGGATATCTGTTTGGTAAATATCATTCACGTGCTAAATGGAGATGATAACATGTAAAGATAATTTCATTGACTAAATAGTTATTCAATGAAATATGAACATTATATCACATATATTTAA
>APFE030177219.1:0-12590 GCA_000404065.3 Pinus taeda
AGTAAAAACAAATATTATTAATTAACTTCTATATTAAACTAAGAGTTTTTGAAAAATAATATTTAGATAATGATATTAGTTTATTAATTTATTAAAAAATATTAATAAGTAAGGGCTATATTAAATAGCTAGTTCTTGAAAAATAATATTTAAATTAATTTATTAAAACCAAATATTACTAGTTTTTGAAAAATAATATTTAAATTATGATATTGGTTTATTAGTTTATTAAAAACAAATATTAATAAGTAACTACCTTAGTAAACAACTAGTTTTGAGAAAAAATATTTAAAACTTACTTTATTAATAAAACATCAATCAAAGTGTTAAACGTCTGAAAGAGAGGAAGTTCAGAAACGAACTTATTAAAAGACGACATGTGAAGACCCTAATCGAGAGGCAAGATTTGTTTGGATAAATAAATTAAATTAAATAAAGAAATAAAAATAAACTAAATTAAATAATATTAATGCAAAAAATAAATAAATTCAACTAATATAATATATTATATACTTACTAGACGAGAGACGAGAACGAGCGACCAGAGAGAGAGAGAGAGAGAGAGAGAGAGAGAGAGAGAGAGTCAATCAATAAAACAGGGCCAACAATAAAATATGCGGTTGAGGCCCATTAAAGGAATAACAAAAATACTAAAAAGAGTTAAGAATGAATATGATGATAAAATACATAGAAAACACGAAAGATCAAGAAAATAAACTCTAATGAAGAATAAATCAATAACAAATACTATACAAAGGATGACAATACCTACATAGGTAAACAAACAAACAAAATAAATCACAAAAAGAAGCCTAAAAAACTATGATGACATGAGAGGGACCCAACTTCTACTAATATTTCAACCATCATCTCCATTCAAATTATTGGATGTTTTTTCAATTTCTAAGGCCTTACGATGATGGAAATGACTAACCCTGGCAACGACTTGGTCCTCCTCAATGCAGATATGATGCTTAGATTTATATGCATGCTCTGCCAAAGAAGAGGAGAAGGTCTAGCCATGCCTGATGTCAGCAACATGTTCACGAATCCTTTGATTAATCAAGCGACCAATCTCACCAATGTAGGGAATCCCACAAGAGCATGGGATAATCTAAAAACCCTTAATATTCTTAGGGTCCACTCGGTCTTTTACAGATCTAAGGGAGCTCTGGATGGTATTTAAAGGCCTAAAGGTTGAAGCTACCTTATGCTTCCTTAGAATTCTTGTAATCTTGTGAGTGGTCCTCTAGATAAAAGGAAGATGAACACTAAAAAATGAATCCTTGGTATCTTTCTTAGCATTAAGACCTTTTTCATCTCTGAGGAAAGACTTAGTACATTGGTGTCTACTATACCCATTATTAAATAAAACACTTAGGAGATGTGCTTTCTCTTCATTGATATGGTTGTCATGAGAAACTCTTAAAGCTCTAGTCTCTAAGGTGTTGACAACACCAAGATTTTGAGCTCGGAAATGATGAGAATTAGCATGAAGATATTGTTTCGTATGAGTTTTCTTACGAAATCCCTGATGAGAAAAATATCCATCATCATTCATTGAGAGGAGGACATCATGGAAGGGTAGACTACCATTACGTTCAAATTCCATGGTGAACTTTATAAAACTATATTGTCTATTAACATGGAGGAAAAACAATTCCAACTTTTCTTTACCACGGCACTAGATGACACAAGTGTCATCCACAAACCTCTTCCACATCTTAGGTGAAGATGAGAAGAAGCTAAGGTCTTTCATTAAAAATCCTCCATGAATAGATTAGCTACCACAGGGGAGAGGGGGAAACTCATGGCGACACAACAAGTTTGCTCATAGAATTCCCCATCGAATGAAAATAAAGTAGAAGTAAGAAAAATACGAACTAAATAAGTCATATCACGATATGTGATGTGCTTGATGACTTCGATGGCCTCGTTGAGAGGGATATTAGTGTAGAGGGAGACCACATCAAATCTCACAAGTTTGTCATCTTGATCAAGCTTGAAACTCTTTAACTCATTAAAAAATGATGTTGAGTCCTTGATGAAGGACTTTGTATCGCCAACGAGGGGCTTAAGCTTCTAGGCTAAATATTTAGCAAGAAGATAAGTTGGCCCCCCTATCGTGTTGACAATGGGTCTCAGAGGAGCCCCTTCCTTATGAATTCTTGACACACCATAGATTCTGGGGGTAAGATTATGGATCATTGAAGCTTGAATACATAAAATAATAATAATTATTATAAAATTATATAATAAATAATAATAAAATATTAACTTATTTATTAATATTTAATATTATAATTATTATATTTATTTATTATTATAATATTTATTAATTAATGATTAATGAATTAATTAAATATTTCATTTCTAAAATAAATTGAAAATATTAATTAGTTCATCTCTAAATTATTATACATTAAAATATCAATTAATTTATCTTGAATTATAAACATAATAATTATAATTTTAAGTATTAAATTTTATTAAATTACTATCAAGTAATTATTTATAATAATATTATTATTTCTTTATTTAAAAGTGTTTTTGGCGAAAATCACATCAAAATTCATTTTTTGACACATTATGAACTAGCAAGTGTGGTTCATCATGAGGACATGATGACGATGAACCACACTTGTTGGTTTGAAACACATCGACAAATGAATTTTGATGTGATTTTCGCCAAACGCACTTCTCAATAAACTTGATATGGATCACAAAAGCCTCAATACAATAATTATTATTGTTGTTTCAAAAAATTAACTATTAATAATATCAATTTATTAATTATCTACAATAATATTTATATTATTATAAGTAATAATCTATATTTAATAAAAAGATCTATGGGAATAATCCAATTTTTTTTAGCTAATATTTCAATTTTAGATTTTTCATATAGTTATTATTACTAATAATAATTAATTGTTCATCACTTGTTTATTATAATAATATTAGATTATTATAAAATTCGAATTATTATTTTTAAATTTTAATTATTATCTATAGATTTGTAAGAACAACATTAATACTAATTATTTTTAACATTTTAGATTTGTAATTCATTTTTAGATGAACTTTATCTCATTCTATAAAATTACTCATATAACTATATATCGATTAGTGTTAGAGGATATTGGTGTAAGTGGTAAATGTTCTGAACCCTAATTTAATTTTTCTATGCCTCACAATGACTCTCGAAGATTTCAAATCACAATTTTTCAATTTGGGATGTATGATGAAAATGACCCTAAAAGCTAATCTTTCTAAATTCTTCCTTTGTAAATACATTGAGATGGATGATAAATAATGTAGTGATATAATCGATATTAGTTCCTCAAATGGACTTTAGTCAATAGGAGGGGTAGATGAAATGACTTCTAGAGGTAGGCTAAAATGGGTCATAATTTTTCTAAGCACCTACGACCAACACCTTATCCATATTTTGAACTCCAAGTGCTTCTTGAAATAAAACCCCATGAATTATTCAACCTATTTTTTCCATTCCTAAATTTTCAACATGTGCTTCACTATATCCATTGCATAAGGACACCTAGTGTAATGCTTATCCTTAAAATGTTTTTTGAACTATTGCTTCCAATTATTCCGACAACTAGTAAAATTCGTCATAATGCATTATGCCTTTATTATCTCGTTTGAACATCACTTCACTATCAAGTAAACACCAAAACACCATACTTTATTTATCACTTGCACTAGAGGATAAAGTTTAGAACAAACATCCCCGGCTGCGGGTGAATATTAAAGAAATTAATATGAGGGTGGCCTTCCCACTGGGCAAGTGGCAGCCCAGATCCACCAGCCGTAAGGGAGATCTACGGGCCTGCCACCCCCGTCCTGTTAAATTGAATGCAGGCCTTTACTCCGCCCTGCAATTTTCCGTCGACCGCATTATAGTCTGCCCGCGATTCGCCTCTCTGGTGTTCAGCTTGCAGTCTGCCTACGTTGGAATGTCCATTGCTTGGGGCGTCGCTCTGAGGCTTATTAAGAACCAGCCTCCGCTGGTTATGCATCATTTGAGGTTTTTTCATTGCGCCGTCTGGTTGTGGATGCTTGGTTTCTTCGATTTGTTGCTGGTGCTCGGGCCTTGGCAGCAGACTCTAAGGTTTAGACCTCGGCCCTTAGCATAGAAGGCCTTGGTCTTTTCCTTTGGGCGCCTTGGCTCTCCCGTCTGCAAGCACCAGTTTTCATGTGCTCTCACTGCGCCCCTCGGCGCTCCTGGTGACATTCCGGGTCGGCTCTTTGTGTTAATTCTCACCCCGCCCCTCTGTGTTCCTTCTGATTCCTATCTGTTGCCCTACGTGCTTCTGTCAGCCATTAAGCCTTTGTGCAAGGTTAATTGGCCCTCTGTGACTTTTGGTGGGCAGAGAACTAGTTCTTTGTGCAACCCCTGTTTCAGTGTCACTCCAGAATGCTGCATGAACGGCTCCGCCTTATCAGCCGCAGGGGCGGGTCTCGAGGAGGCTCCAGAGGAAGAGCTACCCCTCAGCGCTCCTCTCCCTCCACGGATTCCCCCTCCGAAGAAGTTAACTCCCATGGGGCAAGGCGCGGTCGGGGTAGAGGAAGAGGTCGAGGCCGTGCAGCTGCGTGTTCGCACAGCTCTTATCCCTCAACCCGTTTTCGGTTCCCCTGCTCCTTGGACAATGCTACCTATTTTGTGTCTGTTCGGATTGAGAAGTGCGAAAACGCAGCTCCTCCAGAAGTCCCTGCGGAGGCTAGGCCACCTTCTCCTGTTCACTGTCAAAGAATTCAGCCTGCGGAGGCCTCGGGTGCGGTGGCGGGTCCAAGCGAGCCAGCTAAAGATGACGCTCCTTACACAGATTCGAGCGCGTCAGATCAGTATGGTTGCAGAATTGTTGAGGAGCAACCATTCACCTCCGTGGATGTTTGAGCTTGCCTCCACGTCGTTTTGGGGGTCGTTTTTGCGGTTCGTTTCGGCGACTCCAATGCACAGCGTTCGTCGTGGGACAATTTTTGATCTATTCAGGTCTGTTCAGGTCAGATCCGGTCTTCATCTTCGTCTATGTTTGCTGCTCTATCTATGTTGGTATAATTCTCCGGAAAAATCCTGTGATAGTGGGTCTTGGTATGTGTCAAATGGTCTGGCGTACAGTGGGTTCCGGATTTTATCCATTTGTCAGTCTTTCAGTCTTGGTTTGTGTCAATTGTCTATCCAACGTCTATTGAACAAGTAAGTTTTCAAAGAAAGTTTCACCTTCCAGTGCTATAGTCCTGCTGTACCCATCTCAGTATGGTGAATTTTGAGGCCAGCCTCGATGTAATCTTTTTGTAAACGTTTTTGTATAATAATAGAAGTAGCCTAAATTACAAAAAAAAAAAAAAAGTTTAGAACAAACATAAATAACCTAGACATAACCCCAACTCTAGCCAAACAATCCCACACCCATGTTCTTTACTATTGGATAAGGAGCTTGAATTTAGAAGACGATTAATAATACAATTTTCATCCTATTTCCAAATCAAATAAACCCACATGCATCACCCATTAGGTGGATTCCTCTATCATAACATTCTTGATTATGTACACCAAAGTCATCAAGAAAAAAAATAATACTAATATATTAAATTAGTATTAAATAAACTTTACGACTACCTCTCATGGAAATGGTCATACGTTTGAATGACTTACTTAACGCAGTTGAATCCCAAAATGATATCTAATATAATGCACTGCGTAAACCCCCATACTTAAATCAAAAAGAGTCAAGGGATCTCTACTTGAATGGTTCATGAGGCACAATACTTGCTAAGGTTTTGCAAATGGGGTAGCAAGCTAAGTGGGCTTGATTGTGGGGAAAAACTCAACAGTTAAGCGCGCTTGAGCCAGAGGAGTTCTGGGATGGGTGACCTCCTGGGAAGTCCTGGTTACCGGGTGCAAGCCCCGGAAGTGATGATTGATGCTATGTGATTCGTTCTCCAATTTTCACTAGTTTCAATCCCACTTCTTCACCCCTGTGAGCATCACCCGATGCAATGAGTGCTAAGTGAACTATTCAAAATCATGAGAAATTAGTCAATTACGACTACCTCTCATGGAAATGGTCATACATTTGAATGAATTACTTAACGCAGTTGAATCCAAAAATGATATCTAATATAATGCACTGCATAATCCCCCATACCTAAATTCAAAAAGAGTCAAGGGATCTCTACTTGAATGGTTCACGAGGCACAATACTTGCTAAGGTTTTGGAAATGGGGTAGCAAGCTAAGTGGGCTTGATTGTGGGAAAAACTCCACAGTTAAGCGCACTTGAGCCAGAGGAGTTCTGGGATGGGTGACCTCCTGGGAAGTCCTGGTTACCGGGTGCAAGCCCCAGAAGTGATGATTGATACTATGTGATTCGTTCTCCACATTTCACTAGTTTCAATCCCACTTCTTCACCCCTGTGAGCATCACCCGATGCAATGAGTGCTAAGTGAACTATTCAAAAATCATGAGAAATTAGTCAGTTACGACTACCTCTCATGGAAATGGTCATACGTTTGAATGACTTACTTAACGCAGTTGAATCCCAAAAAATGATATCTAATATAATGCACTGCGTAATCCCCCATACTTAAGGAGTATCCATACTTAAGGACTAGATAATACTGATTCACCCCCCCCCTCTCAGTATTATTTTCAACAGTTAAACCCTAGGGATGAATATTAAATAACCACATTTGTAAATGTGGTTGATATACATTGAAAGAATATAATTATGATTACTATGATTCTTATTAATAACTAATATTACTGCTATTATTAGTTAATATTATTATTTTTATTGTTAATTAAATTTCATAGCATTATTAATTAATAATATTCATAACATAATTAATCATTATTAATAATCAATTAATAAATAATAAAATATAATAACTAAATAATTATTATTTATTAATATAATAATTTTTTAAACACAATTTATATTAAACTAAAGGATTTTATATGTAACCCAAGGACTAATATTAAAAGCATTTTGAAAAACATTATACCGTATAAATATGAACCTTTATATTAATAAACCGAAGGGATTGATATTATAAACCCAAAGAACTAATAAACCCAAGGGATTTATACTCAAAACCCAAGGAAATAATATTAAATCCAATGCATCAATATTATAATTTCAGCGTATATAAACCATAAGATAAATAATATAAACCCTAAAACAATCACAGTCGACCATGGTTGACTTTCATATTGATACAATCTTTGTCACAATGCGACATGGGACCATGGTTGACCATGATTGATTTTAATACATGGAAACAATCAACCCTAGGGTTTAAAACCGAGTGATTTATATTAAACTCTACGATGAATATTATAAACTCTATCAATAATATTGTATGCTAGGAATATGAACCCTTAGATTCGTAAACCCAAGAGATTGATATCATAAACCCAAGTCACTAGTAAACCCAAGGGCTTAATACTAGAGAGTTAAGGGAATAATATTAAACCCAAGGAATCAATATTGTAAACCCAAGCTATATAAACCCTAACATAAATATTATAACCCTAAAACAAACATGGTTGATTTTCATAGTGAGAAAATGCTTGTCATAATGGGACGTTGGACTATGTTGACCATGATTGATTTTCATATTGAGAGAATCTTTGTCACCTTGCGATGTTGGACCATGGTTATTTTTAGGACCCTACATTGTACCTTTTTGCTCACATATTTTGCTATCATTCCACCCTTTTTCAATCCATATTTAAATTCCATGTTATTACTTTAATAAATTTTCCAAAGGTATGTAATATTGCTTCTCATTACTATATGTTTAATTTGTTTTACATATAATTTTACATTACCTTCATAATTAATCATTGATCGGATAGTTGTTGAAACAGTTTGAAGACTACAGATTTATCATTGTAGTCTACATTGCTGAAACAATTACAACAGTGCGCAAATCCCATTACTAAAACAACTCGTGATTTGCATTCGGTAGCAACAAGAGGAGATCATCAAAGGAGATATTACACTGGATGTAACAACTACATTCCAAAGTCGGCATTGTCACAACCATTGTAAGAACATTTTGTTAATGGAAGAACCAATTATCCTATTTTAGCTTATTAGGTTAAAGATAGGATTTATAATGTAATCAATTGTATAATAGATGTCTCCTCTATAAAAAGAGGAGACATCAACATTAGAGGGACTACAGACAGACTACGAGAAGGTCTAGCTGAAAGTAAAGGAACTTGAATCTTTTGTAATATGATACATTGACGGATGAATAAAATATTGTTCTGAGCATTCCTTCATAGTTCCTTTTTCTGGGGAATCTTGTAAGAAGGAAAGGGCCCACCTTCATCACAAGATTCACCCATTAATTCTCGTAGTGTGTTAAGTGTTAATTTTCATTCATACCTTGTTAAATTCTATTTGCTAAAATTGCTTACGTGTTATTGGAACTCTGTACTTATTGTTGAAACTCTGTTTTCCATTTGACTATTGCATTGTTTTCATAAATTCAACCATAGCTAATAAATGATTCTTTTAATTGGTAATCAGGCTTACAGAGTGAGTTTGTGAAGCATAGTAATTAGAAACAGGTGCTAAAGGTTCCTACTTGGGGAATAGTGTCCTGTTCTCTTTTATAGCAAAACTAGTCTTTTCCTCCGCAGATTGATTTCTTTTCCTAAATTGTTGTTTTTAATGTAATCTAGGATTCTTTAATAATTGTTTGCAATAGAGAGATTGTTCCTGTTGTAGCTCAAGATCTTTAGTTTCTTTAAAGAAATGTGTGATTAGTGTAATTGTTACTACAACGTTTCATTCCTTTTGGGATTGAGCATGTACAATATGTGGTTGCCTTTGAAATAAATAGACTTCCCTGGGTTGACAATTCATGTAGCACTTGGTTGGTTGAATTAATAAGCAACTAAAGTGACCAACATTTTGGCGCCATTGCTGGGGAAGACAATTGTAGATTTCAAAAGTATTAGTGTTTTTCTTTCAGATGTGCAGAATGCATGAGAGGACGCAAGAAAAATAACCCTACAGGTGGCAAGGGCAAAGGAAGAGGAGGAAGAAGGACCATTATTGATGAGATTATATCAAAATCTGAAACTTCTCAAAGGCAAAGCTCTCGAAATCCAAGGTCCCAACACTCTTTTAAAGAAAACTACGAAACGGAGGAAGTTGTGGGCCCTGAAAAGGTTGAGGAGATAGTAGAAGACATTGAATAACTAGTAGAAGAAATTAAGGAAGCAATAGAAGACATTGAGAAGCCAACAGAAAACATTGAAGACACAGCAAATGCAGTAGGAGAACAACCAATAGAAGGGACCAATGAAGGATTCTATGGTGGAGGACAGGTGGGGGAATGAAGAGATGAGAATTTTCTCTCTACCTTGGGATTTCCTATTGATGATCTTCCTAGAGGAGCAACTCGCATGAAGAATATCCCACTTTCAGCCTTACCTAACTTCCCTGGTTTATCTTCTAAAGATCTTGATGAGTTCCTTTTTCAGTTTGATATGTTATGAAAAAGCTATGATTATGTTACTAATGCTAAAAAACTGAAGCTATTTCCAGCAACACTAAAAGGAAATGCACTAAGATGGAATATGTGTCTGGGAGGCCATGTAATCACAACATGGGAACAGATGAAATAGAAGTTTCTGCTCAAATATCAAGACTACTGTCGGGCGAGAGAAAAAAGAGAGGAACTATTTAAGATGGTACAAAAGGAGGATGAAAATATGGAGGACTTCATGGAAAGGCTACAATATAATCTGCAGAGATCCAATCATCCCGATGTAAGTAAAGATATTCTTAAAACAATATTATTGAAAGGGGTAAGGGATGATTGTCTAGACATGCTAAATATGCTTGCTAAAGGAGACATGTCTAAAGAATCATATGAGGAAATTGTTAACCTCTGTAAAACATGTTCAACATGAGCTGCAAGGAATAGATTAAACAATAGGGATAATACATATTCAAGAGTGCAAATATCAACTAGCGGAGAACAACAAGAGCTGAAATAGGTAATTTACTTGAGGAATTTAAAACTGAAATGTTAAGTTCTTTTGCTTCACAAATTGACACCTTGCAGGTTAAGAAGAAACAAGCAGAAGCATAAGCTGCTTTGGTTGTCTTCTGTCCCAAAAGCAGAGATAAACACCCACTAAGAGAATGCCCATTGGACAGAGTGCCAATTTGCACCCTTTGTGAGAAGGATCATGAAACACAACAATGCCCTTCTTTACTAGGAATAAAAGCAGCATTGCAACCAACCGAAGAAGAAGCTCAAGCAGTCTATTTGTTGGCTTAGAGAAGGCAATGGAAACCACAAGGACAAGGTCTGAACTCTAATATGCCATTCACATCTTCTAATCGCTGGAACAATTATCCTTCTTTTAATCAAGAAAATTACTTGCCCTTCAACCAGATGCAATACCCAACCTTCAATCAAATGCATTACCCACCCATGCAACAAACAAACCCTCCCTTTGTAGACCCAACAATGTGGACTCCTTGGCCTCCACAACAACAATCTTACTTTAATCAATGGAATCCAAACTAGAGAAGTCAACAACTCCCGCTTCCAAATTAATTTCCTCAGTTTCAGCAACCATTCCCTCTGCCATCACGTGCTCCACCAAATAATAAAATGATGAGACCCCAGCTACCTATGCAATCAAACCCTAACCACAATAATAAAGTTGTGGAAGTTATTGATATTCAGAACCAGCCTATACTCCCTCCTTTCCTTGCGTAGTGTATTGATATTCATTTACGATCTGGGAAAATAGTTGAACCCATTATTGATGATATTACCTCTTCTGATTCTGATAAAGAAGAGATAGAGAAAAATAATTCACGTAACGAGGTACAACCACCCTCTAATAAGGGTGTTGAAATAACAGAGCCACCATTCCATGAGCGTTTAGCTTTGACTAAATCACCTGAGCCACTTGCTTTCAATATTTTAGGGAATTACAAAATATTTATGTTAAAATTCCACTTTTACAAGCACTAAGAGATGTACCAATTTATGCCAGAACTATGAGAGATATTTGTATTAAGAAACCTGATAGGAAAGCTAAAGATCCCCTTACAGTTCATGTTATGGGTGATCTATCTGCCTTAATGTCCAGGAAAGCCCCTCCTATTAAATATGGTGATCCTGACCATCCCACTGTTATAGTACAAATTGGAAAAACTATCATTTCACAAGTTCTGGTAGATTTAGGTGATGCTATAAATATTATGACTCTTGTAACTTCACAACTGTTACAACTGAAGAATGTGATCAAAGAGACACCAACCATTTTAGAGATAGCTTACTGTTCTACAGTCAAAATGGAAGGAGTCATTGAAGACCTAATCATCTCAGTTGAATCCTGGAATTACCCAGCTGGCTTTATGGTATTATAGACTAAAACAAAGTTGGGGGGACATATTCTAATTCTAGGAAGGCCCTGGTTGGCCACAGCTGATGCCTTTATCGGCTGTAGATCTGGTTCAATGACAATTTCTAATGGATGTGAAACCAAGCAGCTTACTCTCTACCCTCATGCCACACCCATGATTAATAATGATAATTCTATATGGTTGGACTATGATGATAATGCTACTCAACCTATTTTGACTATCGGACAAGCTTTAAGTCTTAAAGATACCACAGAGGATGAAGTAATTAATAATTATATTTGTGAACCCTCCTCGGTCACTGCTGAAACACATAATCAGTTGACTACAATTTTGAAATATAATACCTAGGAAAAACTTAAATCTGAAGATCTACCTCAAACATCAACTACCATCTCACCTAAAAGCATAATAGTAGAAATCGAACCTAGCAAGACATTGAACATAAACCCCAACTTAACACATGCTGAAACACAACAACTAATGAAGTTACTTCATGAAAACAAGGACGCATTTGCATGGGACTATACAGATATGAAGGGAATCTCTCCTGAATTATGTACTTATCACATCTATATCAAGGAAGGTTGCCAACCAATCTGTCAACCCCAATGACGAATGAATCCCAATTTGAGGGAATTGTCAAAGAAGAACTTCAAAAATTGCTTAATGCAGGGTTTATATATCCCATATCTGACAATGAACGGGTTTCTTTGTTGGTAATAGTACATAAGAAAAATGGGAAATGGAGAGTGTCTGTCAATTATAGAGCCTTAAATAAAGCCACTCAAAAGGATCGCTTTTGATCCAGGTGGATATTGGTGGCCACCTGCCAAGTCCACCTGGACCCCCACCATTGTCTTTCTTAGCATTTTCAGTTTCCTTAATTGTAGCACAACTTACTATTTTTAGCAGTTTTTCGGGTCCCGAACTTCCGGAGCCGTTTTGAGGCCCTAAACGACATTTTTTGGGAATCCAAGGGCAACACGGGTCCATGAAACATGGACCGGTGTTGCCGTTCTACCAATGATAGTGCTCGAATAGATCTTTCTAATGAGCTATTGTACGCGTCAAACGGAGATCATATGCTAAAGTTACGACCTCGGGAAGTTGATGTACCAACTTACCCCCAAACGGGGCCCACAGTTTGGCGTTT
>APFE030177219.1:23208-39644 GCA_000404065.3 Pinus taeda
ATATATATATATATATCATAAAACTGCCCGTGTGTACATAAAGTGTTCAAAAATAACATACAAAATCGGGACTAAATGCCCATAATCATGTCCAGTCTATCTATCGACCCAACTCAAGATGAGTGACTAAGAAGGTAACTACTGCATTGGCCACATGCCGAAGTATGCAGACCCAGTCTTGTGGTGCTCCTACCACGCGGCGCTGCATCTCCTCAGGCACGTCCTCTATGGCTACCATCGGTACTTGGTGAGTCAATCTCACCAAGTTTCTTTGGACTATAGATAAGGCCCTCCCTGTCTTAGCAGCCACCTCTTCGACACCTCTTCCGCGATGCCTATGCTGTGGAAATCCATCTGGTCTTATTGGACCCACATGTGGAACATGATCATTATGTCAGTATTTTAATCCCACCAAAAATATTTCTAAGTTCATTTTCATATTTAAAAAACATACAAAATATCTTAAAAAATGATAAAAACTTTAAAAATTATTGCCTGTCTCTCCCCATGTTGTGTTTGGTGGCAGCACCAAGTCTGGATCTCCCTAGGAATCCATGCCAGCATAAGGATAGTCGTCCACAACGATGATTTGTTGTTCCCACTAAGCGAAGAACTCATCATCAAAAGTAGTCCTCGGTAGGTCCCTGCCACTAAGGCATTTCATCAAATTGGCCCACCTACCCATCCAAGGATCTTGGGGGCTGCTGATAGAGACTGATACCTTGGGACATAGCCTAGGCACCTTCTCGAAGAAGGAGCATAAAATAGTCCCATATTTGAAATTTTTGGTCTGCCCTTTCTTAATAAAGGACAACTGGCTCTTTATATTGGTAGGAAGAGGTGTACACTAGTCAAAAATAGTGGTGAGGCACTCCACGGCCAAGCTCATGGATACTCGTGAAGCTTGGTGCAATGAGGTTGATCCATTTATCCTCACTATGGTGAACAGTAGAATCCTCATGGATAATCTCTCCACATGTTTTATTGGAATTTGACTTCCAATTTTTTCCGAATGCCCAGTTCAGTATATGTGTACGTAGTCTTCCACTGAAAGACTACCTTGTGTCCGGCCCGTCGAATGCACCACTTCTCCTCTCCGAGAGAGACCAATGATAAAGTAAATATCCTCCATCTCTATCCTCAAATGCATTTGATCAATCATAATGCATCATCTTCGACACTCCAATAGTGGATTAACATTTCATGTAGACGAGTGTTGGCTTTCATGTTGGGCATTTTGAAAAATTTCAACAAGCCACATCCCCTCAATGCATCTAATGCCTATTGGTCATTCATAACTTCATTATCAATTGTGGTATGTTCCCTCTCCCTCCATGTGATTGTCATCTTGAAAAAATTGAGTTTCAACTATTAGATTTTTGTATTTAAATTTCAAACTGCGTATACATGGGTTCCTTTTACATGTAGTTGCGTGTGGGGCTGTCATATATGCGGGTTGATAACATCCAACCCACATGTATACCAAGTTGGAATTTTTAACATAAATTCCTATAGTCAAACCTTAATAAAAATTTCTAAAAGCAATCACAAAGTAATGCAAGCTTAAATTGAGGGTTCGCTGATGATTTTGATCCAATTTGAACGGTCCAATTCTTTGGGGGGAAAGTTTTCTATTTTTTCTCCGCAACTTTTGCTTTCAATGCAAATGGCACAAATGGAAAGTCAAAAGGTCATTTTATAGCTTCGAAATTGTCAATTTTTTTCAAAACTTGATTTTTTTCGTCTCATGAATCTTTAAACTTGTGAGCTTGGATTGTTAGGAATAGGTTGTTTTTTCAGGGTATTTTGGACGCTTCTTTGAGATTTCATATCGGTTCCATGACCAATAACCTGTTATGGTAGGTATTGTTTACTCACTGGCATATAGGTTAGGGAAACCATTTTTCCCGTTGCATGCATACTAGCCTCCATTTGTCGATACACTTGACATAGGGTCAATCCCATCATGTTATGGTTAGTAAACCATGTTCACTCGCCGATTTTTAAATCATGACATGATGGTAGGGCCATCCTTTTTCATGGGCATTGTAGTTAGTACTTCACTAACATTGGTTGCCCATGCTGTTATATTGAGTAGGCTCGAGAGTCCTCTTTAGTCCTACCATGACTTGTGTGTTGAAGACTCATCTCTCTTTGCTTCTTTGCTTCGTTCCGGCCTTATACCCTAGAGGCTCCTTTGTGTTGAGTTGTACTACCACATTGCATTTTGACTATTTGCACCTTTTGGCCTTGAACCAACTTCACTTGGACTCGTAATTAAGCCACTTATTTGACCATGTCTTCTGCAAACTCAAATTGCAATCACTTAGCTTCTGCAACTTGACACACCCTTTGATCTATGGAAGGAACATCCCTTTGAGTGTCCTTGACCAGTTTCGCCTCGCTGTATTGAGCATAGGATTGTTCCCATCCTAGGAACTAGATCATATCTTTCATTGACACTCGTTCTTTCCACTGTACTATAAAATTCTTTTATTCTTTTCCAGCTTAAATAGAAAGACAAAAAAAAATTGTATATTCCAGAAAGAGCGGGAATGGGGCAAAATTTCCATATATTGTCGGCAGCTAGAGTCAGTTGTGCCGCCCTTGAACAAAGCACTCAAAAGAAAGTCTCTCCTCCATTTTGGGAGGGATTTAGTTTGACTTAGGTACACCTTAACCTTGTTATTGAGTCAATTCTCCTCTGATTGGTTATCTCTTCCAATCATATGGAGATTTCGTTCATGCCTCCTGCATCATGAACTTATATAGAGTTATCATATGCTGCCACATAGTCATCATTGAGTTGTGCTTTTTTTCAAGGGTAGTAAGTCTGAGTCAGTCTCTCTATGGTGTCTCTTGACCTATTTTTCAGTCAGCCATCCCTCGTTGTCAGTGTCTTGTTTGTCATCACATTAGTTATATTGGTCCTTTGCTCATGCTAGTTAGGTCTCCATTGACTTCTTGCTGGTGTGTCTTGTCCTTATCGACGACGACATATTGCTCTGAAGGCAGGCCTAGAGCCGCACCTTGGCCCTATTTTCATTATTGATAGGTCACCTTGTGCTCAACATCGATCAGTATCATGGGTCTTTGACTGAGTGGTTTCCCTTATGTTCGACATCAACTTTCATTATCACACATTGGGATTCATGTAGTGCCTTGGTTTTGATTTGACCCTATTGGTGGATTCCTCACCTCTATGTCAGATTTCATTATTGGTTGATTAAGAGGGTTTCTATCATGTGCCAGCTACATCTTGTGTACACTAGAAACATGCTTCGGTTGGGTTACTATATCTTTTTCGTCCAATTCCTTCCACATTATTGGCCTATAGGTTACACTCACGCTAGATTGATGAAGGATGCCTTAATTCCTTCCTTCTAGTGGATCTTTTCCTATCGACTACAACTCATTGCTCTAGGACAAAGATCTAGAGTCCATTTGGCAGTACCTTGGGGTTTGTAGTCCTCAATAGCAGATTCCTTCGCTATCGATAGTGGAAAACCATCATTGTCCCTTGATTGATAGATTCCTCTAGGTGTTCGACTTCAACTCATTTATTCGCAATTGTTATATTGTACTGGGTACCTTGACTCTCATTATCATTGTCGGTGAGTAGTCTCACGTTTGTTAACGGTATACATCAATGACCAGTAATCAAATGATTTCTCACATGGTTGACTTCAGATTATTTATTCCCATTGTGTAGAAATGTACCACGACAGTTGGTGAAGACCTTGGGTTGCATCAACATTCTTTGGTTCACTTGTCAGTTGCTCCTATTGCTACTAGTCGACACCATTCCACATTATATGTTGCAGTCCTTCACAGCGACATCTTATATGCTGGCATCTGATTTGCGATGTAGTATCATCTTATTCCATCATGTTCATTTGGTACTATTGGGATCAGTTTTTGACATCAGTGATTAGAATCATTGATCATCTTCTCATATGTGATATTCATACATGTACTTGTTTGATCACGATCAGATGATCCATTATGTACATTCAGTTCTTTGTACTTGTATACCTAGTGGATCCACTTGTACTTGATATGTGGAGATGCTTTACTTTCTCTGAGCATGGGTATGACCACCTCAGACAACTATTTCTTTTTTATCTTCTTTTAATGGCTTGTCAGGCTGAAATCTGGTGAAGTCCTTCTCAGTTTTCGACAGGTTTCCTTTCCATATACTTAATACATTTCAGCCATCATGTACCCCTTCTGACCTTATATATTAGGGGGCATCTGTTATAGCTCCAAATATCACCCTTGGTATTTGTGATGCTTGGTTTATGGCGTAGGGCAACCCCTCCTTCCAGACTTAGTATAAATATTTAAAAAACAATGTTTTACTCCCTGTACGCTACTTTTTCCTATGATAAAAGAATGTACACGTGGGTTAGTCAATACCCAACCCACGTATATGTGTTAAAACACTTAAAAAAATTAAATTTCCTTAACTATGGGTAGATTTCACGGGTTTTACCTATTGATTACCTCCTAGTGCCCATGGCACAGCTATTTCCCAACTAAAAAACTAATTGGGAGAATTATAAATAGGCTTCTATGGGAAGAACTTAAGGAGGAGAGAAGAGATAGAATTACCATAATGAGGTTATCCCTTGAACAAGTCTGAAGTATCCCTATGCTTCAAGCACTTCCCCAAGTTCAGGAAACCATTGTTTCCTTGAGTGTTGATATTCTCCCACTTTCTTGAGATATCATGGTATTGGTTATGGAAGGAGGTTGTTGAAGACTGGGACTGGATGGACCTAGAGGACAGTTCCACTTGGAGCCTAAAGAAGAAGACTGAGGTGAACTCTTTTCGTGTTTATTATAGTTTTCTACAATAAAAAGAAACACTGTCTTGTTCCTGAGATTGACCTTGTTTATGCATCAGATGTGGTTGCAATTCATGTATGAATGTCATTTCGATGTATAACTAATCATCTTAACTATATGATATAAAGTTGATTTCATTAAAATGTTTTATCTATATGCTGCTATGTATGTTCGAATTGGTTGATTTACAGAATTGAAGATCATCAGGAGTTGCAGAGGTTTTGAACCCTGCTAGAACTACCCAAACGAAGGACATTTGGGTATGTTCATCCTTACATAGTTTGTTTATTTAAGCATGTTCCCTGAGTTGTATGCGTGTTTTTTGCTGTAGATTACCCTTTCTCTGTTGGGGTTCTAACCCAAAGCCCTAGGGTATTTATTCATGTAACACAGATCAAATTAATCTAATAGAAGCTACCTTGGCAATAGGAGAAAAAATATCACCAAAATCAATTCCCGACACCTAGGAATAACCTTTTTCTACCAACTGAGCTTTGCATTTCTCCACCTTTCATTTTGCATTTGTCTTCTTCTTGAACACCCATTTTATGCCAATGGGTTTCCTTTGAGCTGACAACTCCACCAGATCCCAAGCCTCATTTTTGTGCAAAGATGCCATTTCATCAACCATGGCCTCTTTCCAAAGTTTTCCATCCTCTGAATCTACTGCTTCCTTCACAGTTTTGGGATCATCATCAGTAATAGATAAATAAAAGTTTGAACAAAAAGCAGATGGACTATGCCTTTCTGGTCGCCTTCTTTCTCAAACTGATCTTCTCAAAACTGGAGTTTGTGGCTCTTAATCTTTTGATTCCTCCTCTGTTGTAGAGTTTGGTTCTTCCTCCTTTAGTTCAAAATATATCTTCTTAGGTTCTTGATGGGACTTCATGTTTAATAACATTTTTCACCTCTCTGAATGCCACATCTCGGCTGTACACAACCTTCCTTGTTACTAGGATCCAAAGCTTATAACCCTTTAAACCATCCTTATAGCCAATAAATATGCACTTTTCAGATTTACTATCCAACTTTGTTCTTTTCTCCTTTGGAACATGTACATATGCATCAGATACAAATACCCTCAGATGTGAAAGAGAGGGTTTCTTACCAGTCCATACCTCTTATGGAGTCTTATCCTCCAACGTTCATGAAGGTGATCTGTCGACCAGGTAACATGTTGTCTCCATTGCCACTGCCCAAAATTCCTGTCCTAACCTGACACCACTAAGTATGCTTCTTGCACTTTCCATCATTGTCTTGTTCATTCTTTCTACAACTCCATTTTTCTCAGGTGTGTATGGAGTAGTCTTCTATCATGCTATACCACACTTCTTATAGAATTCTTCAAATTCCTTGATGCAAAACTCTCCACCGTTATCTGTCCTCAGCACATTTATCTTCTTCTCTGTCTAGTTTTACACTAGAGCCTTAAATTCTTTAAACCTGTCAAAGACTTCAAATTTATTCTTAAGGAAATATATCCATGTATTCCTTGAGAAGTCATCAATAAATGATACATAGTACATAGACTTACCTAGTGATGGAACCTTCACAGGTCCAAACACATCACTGTTCACAAGTTCTAATTTTTGTTTCGCCCTCTTACCACCGGGAAACTCACCCGATTTTGCTTCCTAGATACACAATTTTCACATAAATCAAAATCCAGAGAGCTATTACTCATACCTTCTACCATAACTTTACCATGAAGTATTCGAAGGCCCTTATCTCCAATATGTCCAAGCCTTTGATGCCACAACATGGTCTTCTCTCCAGAGACCACTAGATTTTCTGCTCCACTCTCAGGAACCACATAACTATTGCACCCATCAACAACAATGCTACCTTGCAGCTTGTACAGAGTTCCAATTCGAACTCCCCGCATCAATACCAGTGCCCCCCTGAACCATCTTGCAGGTATCCTTCTTGAACACTGTTTTTACACCTGAATCATCTAGCTTGCTTACGGAAATCAAATTTCTGGCCAATGCAGGAATATGCAGAACACCGGGAAGTGTTCTAACCCTTCCACCTTGCAACTTCAAATTTACTTTTCCGCGACCAACGATTCTAGCCTTCCTATCATACCCTAAGAAGACATCACCACCATCGTATTTCTCATACTCACAAAACCACTCTCTATGGGGAGTGAAGTGAAAGGATGTACCTGAGTCAACCAACCATGCCTCATGATCTACATGTGTACTTGAAGAAGCCAAGTACACATCCCCACCTTCGTCTGAGGTGGTTTTCGCCTCTGCAGAAGAAGCATCATCAGATCTATTTCCTTTATGAGGAGCTTTCGATTTACATTCCCTTTTGAAGTGCCCTTCCTTTCCGCATTTCCAGCACACCGCCTTTACAGGTTTTCCTGGAGATTTAGATCTCCCACTTGATGACTTATTTTTATTTTTGTTCTGGGACCATCCTCGTATAGACAAGGCATCACCATTCTGGCTCTCCATATTTTTCTGTCTCATCTCCTCCATTAGCAAGGATGAGACTATTTCATCAAACTGTAAGGCAGTTGCATTGCTACCTATTGCAATAACTAGACTATCCCACGAATCTGGTAGAGAACACAACAAACTGATGCACTTATCTTCATCTGAAATTTTAATATCAACAGATAATAACTGACTTACCAGAGTATTAAATGCGTTCAGATGCTCTGTCACTGAGTCTCCATCTTTCATCCTTAGGTTATACAGTGAATAGTTTATTCACCAGAGACTTAGATTGGTACAAAGTCCCCAACTTGTCCCACAAATCCTTAGTTGTAGCTTCCCCTGATACATTCAACAATACTTAATTTGAGACACACAATCATATTGTGCTCTTTGCCTTCTGATCTAACTTCTTCCATTCTTCATCGGGCACTCCCGTTGGTTTAGTACCCGGATCTACCCCGATCCACTGATCTTTATCCACCAACAGAACCTCCATCTTGAGTTTCCACAACTCAAAACTCTGACCATTAAATTTCTCGATCTCTATCTTTCCACTGCTCACCATCTTCTTTCACGACCAGAATCGATCTCGCAGATCTCCCACTGAACAGGGTCCACCACAGGCTCGAGAAACACCTCTCAACAACAAAGGCGTCCCCTTGAAGCCAAAACAACTATGATACCAAATGTAGGTTTTAACCTCGTACAGAAATTACCTACATACGGATTCTAAAACACAGAAAATAAACAATGTGAGAGCATCACACATAAAACACATATATACAAAGATTTTCCCCTGGATCCCAAAACTGGGACTACTAGCTTGATTTTTCATTATGTTCCTTTCAATGTTACAATACATATTTATACATGCCGAAGCATCCAATACCATGGACCGAAAACCATCGTGTCCAAAACCATGGACTGAAAACCATCGCGTCCAAAATCATGTGTGAAAAATCATGGAGAAAACCAAGGTAGGTCTACCCAACCTAATATAAGGCACAAAAAAAAAATTTTCTGGGGCGCTGCCCTAGACCCCATAAAGTGGGGTTACTTCACCCCTCAAACCCCTGTGACCCCCAACCCCCCTACACATCGCGCAATGAAGGGGGGGCTCTGCCCCCCTTCTAACCCCCCGGTTAACTACGTGGGCTAGTCGTGGGAAGAATATAACACAACCCAACAAGTTGAAAGAGAGACTTGGTGGAATCCTTATGCAAGAAGCACAGTTGGTGTGCTATGAGTCACAAAAACTAAATGAGCACGAGTAGAACTATCTAACACATGATCTTAAGCTAGCAGTGATCATACATGCATTGAAGATGTGGAGGCATTATCTTCTTGGCATGAGGTTTGTATTGATGTTTGATCATAGTGGGTTGAGATACTTGTTTGACCAATCGAGTTTGAATGCCAGACAAGCTAGATGGTTGGCCATGATCAATGAGTTGACTTCAAGATCAGGTACATCAAAGTAAAGGAGAACAGGGTGGCAGATGTTCTTAGCAGGCGGATATAGGTAAATCACATAGTAGCTATGAGCTCCTATGGTCTGAGACTTACAGGATATGATCTTACAGGCAGGTCAGCAGGATGTTAGGTATATGGAGATTGCGCACAGGTTGCAACAGAATACAGGTGCAGGTGCACAAGATGTGGACTATTGTCTTACAACAGATGGACTGGTTAGGTTCAGAGATAGGATATATGTTCCAAACAACAGTGAGCTCAAGAAGGTGATATTGAGGGAGTTTCATGTGAAACCATATTCATGTCACCTAGGTTATCAGAAGACACTAACAACAGTGAAGAAATTTTATTATTGCTGAATATGAAAAAGGATGTAGTAGAGTTTGTGGCTAGGTGTTTTGGTTGCCAACAGGTGAAGGTAGAGTGTAGGCATCTAGGTGGACTGCTACAACCAATTGCAATTCCAGAGTGGGAATGGGAGGCCATTTCCATGGAATTTATCATAAGTTTGCCGAGGACAGTGAGACAACATGATTCCGTCATGGTTTTTGTGGACAAGTTGACAAAGGTTACGCACTTCATTCCAGCGAAGTCTACCTTCTCAATGAGTGATGTAGCACAAGTATTCATCAAATACGTGGTCATATTGCATGGAGTTCCGAAGAATATTGTGTCGGATAGGGTTGCGAAGTTCACTTCCAAGTTTTGGAAGGAGTTGTTTGAAAGTTTGGGCACAAATTTCATCTTCAGTACAACTTATCATCCTCAGACAGATGGACATATAGATAGGATCAACAGGATATTGGAGGACATGTTGAGGATGTACGTGATGCATCAACAACGAAAGTGGGAAGAGTATCTTCCACTAGAAGAGTTCGCTTATAACAATGAGTATCATAAATCTTTGAAGATGAGTCTGTTTGAGGCATTGTATGGGTAGAGTTGCAATACTCCCAACAATTGGAGTGGCCCAATTAATAGGGTGTTGATTGGACCAAATGTGTCAGCAAACTTGGAGTGGGAAATACAGGGAATCAAGAAGAATTTGAAAGCAACATAGGATAGGCAATTGAGATATGTAGATCGTAATAAGTTGTTCAAGGAGTTTCAAGTTGGGGAGCAGGTGTACTTGCGCATCAAACCGAAGAAGAGCTCCTTGCGGATTGGATCATGTGCGAAGATGGCACCCCAATTTTGTGGACCTTTAAGGATTAATTAGAGAATTGGGCTAGTATCCCGTCAACTTGCACTGCCTATGACAATGAAAGTCCATGATGTTTTCCATGTATCATTGCTTAAGAAGTATGTTAAATATGTTGATCATGTGATTGACTGGTTTGTATTGCATGTGGAGCCATATGGAGAATTGTAGCTGGAGACTTAGTGTATATTGCAAAAAAAAGGTGCTCATGCTCCAGAGCCGAGCAATCGAGCAAGTTAAAGTGTAGTGGAAACACTTTGGGCCCCATGAAGCTACATGGGAGATGGTGGATTAGATGTGGGCTATGTATCCTTCATTGTTTACTAGTTGAGGCAAAGTAATTTTGGTATGGTATTTTGGTATATGTCTTTGGTATATGTTTTTAGTGCATGTTTTGATGATTTTTTGGTTTATACACACATACATATGGATGTAAATACTGCCATGAGCTATGTTATAAAGCTCCAATAAGCGATATGGGTGTCATGTAATTATAGTTGTCATGTTGTTATGTTGTCGTGTTGTTATGTTGTCATGTTGGTTTGCTTTTCAGCAAGGTGATCATTGTAAATACAGCGTCTAGCTATGATATAAAGCTCCATGGTCAGTATGTTTGCTTTTCAACAGTTTTGCTGAGGTATAGGTGTGGTTGAACATCGAAGATGCCATCCCCCAAGGGGGAGGTTCTATAACAACCATGGTGAAAATTCTATGTAATAAAAGTTAATAAAGAAAAAATAATAACCATGGTTGATGGGACGCTTATTCCAAGTTGAATGTTGGGAAAAACATCCTAGTGGTTGTTAATTTGGTTTATTATGGCTAAGGAAATTAGCAACGACAATGGCTAAGGCTTTGGAAAGGCAAAATGACATTTTTGACAAATTTATTTATGAAAATAATGGAAGTTAGGAGAAAATGAAGGTGAAAGGTCACATGTTGCAGGTGAGGAGGAAATGAAGGAAAATAATGGAAAATGAAGAAAATAGAGGCCTAATTTATAAAGAGGCTTATGAGTATCGGTTGGTAACCTAAGTTCAACTTTGGAGCTCTCTCATTATTCTCTTTGTCTCTCACTATTGGAAACTTATAGTTTTCTTGGAGCACTTTGGCATTGGATCAAGAAAGGAAAATAAGGCAAGAAGAAGGAAGGAGCAAGCAAGGAAGAGCAGGATCAAGCAACTACAACATGATTATTTGCAGGTATTGATTTGCATGTGTGTTTTCCTTGATATATTTGGCACACAAGGTATTGCATGTGCTTCTTTTCTATTATGGCATGGATTTTGGCAGGTGTGACAGTGATTTTAGCCTTGCCTTGCCATTTCCGGATAACCATGGTGTGATGGGGTTCTCATGTTTTTGTTGAGATGGATGCCGGATGGATTCGAAGCTGAGTGAGGTGGAGCTTTGAATGGTAGAATACATGGCCTAGTAACCCGTGAACCGGACTGTGGGTTGAGATAAAGTCGAATTTTGTGTTGCCTCAGTGGGCCTAGGAATCCTTGACTGGTGAATGGTGGGATATAGGGTAAATCCTAGAGATGGTTTCCCTTGATTAGGCCTAGGAATCCTTACCGGTGAATGATAGGATATAAAATAAAGCCTAGAGGGTGGTGTCTTGGTTTAGGGCCTAGTGATCCCTGGATCGGATGGTGGATTGCAGTAAAGCCTGAGAGACTAGGAGATAGGAAAATTCCTCACGGTGTAGATGGAGAAATTTGGTGGCATCCATGCTTGTTTTGGCTTAGTGATATGGTGGAGATCACAGTAAAGCTTGTTATTACATGTTTATTGTGTTGGCCTAGTGATCTGGGATGGATTATGGTAAAACCTGGTTTCTATTGATGAGGGTGAGGTGGTTTAGGCTCAGGATTCCCTAGTTGGTTCTTTTGGTTTGAGTCCCACATTCATGCTTGGAATATGGCACGGGGGTGAATGAATGAAGAGAGATTTGGCTCAACCATTCTATGGTCGGGTGGAATGTGGTAGTCCCATCTCGGGTTGGATTTTTCATTCATTAATAAGAGGTTCTCTCCTTGATATCTTATGCATAAATGTGTTGGGTTATATGTGGATTTTATGGCTATGTATCCTTGATATTTCTATTTTTATTATGCTGGTTATAAACATGTATTATGACAATGATGATGTATCGATTTCCTCATGTTTTGATTTGTAAATGAATGGACAATGTATCTATGACCTAATAAATGATAATGCAATTAATGATATCAGGGAATAATGCTTCTTAGTGATTCTCAGATAACTTTGAGACCCTTATGCTTAAATTTGTTGTTTACACTTGTAGATTGCATATTTGTGATATGTTTTATGAAATGCCTGTCATGGCTAGTAGGGGTCCAGTCAAGCCCTTGTTCAAGTAATTGTATTTATATCATCATTACCTTGTTATCTTTCTGTTCTGAAGGTGTCATTTAATTTTGGGCAGTGACCTGGGCTTTGGGCTTGAAAAAGTGGCTCAAATCCTGGGGACACTAGCACAACACTGAACAAAATAGTCCCTAGATGCTGGCATGCCATGTTGTGGGAGCATCTAGAGCCCTCTGGATGAAGTCATGCCCATATCATGTGAGATTCCGAGGGTTAACTGATCTAAAAACTCAATGGAACCCAGAGGCTGGTTTCTAGAAAGATTGGGATGGTTCGTGGGAGTCCTCATGCTGATGTGGAAGGTTTGTATGTTGTGTTTTCGTTAATTCCACTTCCTTAAGGTCACATACGAGTTTGAATCCCATCATAGTAGACTCTTGTCACATGTTTACCTCGGTTGACCGAATACTTGGGTAGATGTGGGAGGAGGGTGTTACACAACCAAGTAAACTATTTTTAAATCATTAATCAACACAATGTCATGCATTGTAGAATCAGTCAATTCAACAAGTATTTGGTTTAATAATTGACAAAAGATCAATATTCCAAGGGTAATTAGCTATACAATATGAATAAAGTGTTGAATAATATGTTTTCATTTATGTCAAAGCTAAGGAGCATGATGCATAGTATGTTGTCATTAATGTCATGTGGATGCATGCCCAAGATCGAGCGACATAGGATCAAGTAGGAAAGAAAGGTGTAAAAGAGGAAATACAACAAGCCTTGAATTTTTGAATGAAAATGAATAACCCCAAATTTAGTGTAAACCCCCAAAACTTGTTGAATAATGCAACTTAAAGTAGTGGATCAACCACCCCCATCAATTAATGGTCGTGGTTCCATATGCATCCTAAGTGTTAGATATTTAACGAGAAAGGAAGGGGTCGTGGAGGAAACCATAGTGGTAAACCACTGAGGTAACATTGAGCAATCAGATGAGTTGCAGGGGGGTCCTCTCCAATTAAAACTACCATACCAACCCCCACGAGACCGCTTGTTTACGAAGGCATGTCATATATGGGTATCCAATTTGATGAGGCTTCCAAGTCACTTATTAAGTCCTTCCTTTGAGCATTCTGCCCCAGAAATTCTGCAAAATTAGGGTCCAGTGATACCTTTGTATATATCAATCTGAGATAGATATGTTAAAAGTGAAAGAGGTTATTATATATAAGTATGTTATAGAGATAAACCTCTTTCCATTTCACAAAATTCAACTCCCAATGATCACAATATTCTTTGCAAAAATATGTCAGAAAAAGACTTTGCAAAGTCTGAAAAATAGGCTGTGAAGATATGCATTTATCTCCCTTTTTGTAATACCTATGTAAAAAGTGAGAAAGGTTTTTTTATATTGGACTTTTAGGAACACAAACCTCCTCCAGTTTCTCAAAATTCATCTTGGTTTGGCCACAATAGTTTCTACAAAAGTATGGCTTAAACAAGGAATTTCTGGAAAGTGTACCATTCCTGCATTGATTTCACCTTTTAACCTTAATTTTCTTTTAACAGTTTTTACCTTTACTTTGGATAAACTTAATTATTTCTGATGAAAGTGTCTTCATCATTGTTTAACCCTGACTGCCTCCATGTTTACTTTTACTGTTTACCTTGATTGCTCTGTTTTTTTATCTATCTTCACTTTGACATGAATTTATTTTATCTGCATGCTTTGTAACTGTCTTCCATGTTGTTTGTCTTCCCGTTGGCTGCTTTTATTCACTTTGATTTTTCAATCTAATACACTTTTATTGATACTCTTTCATTTGGCTGATTTATCTTTTTCCTTTTACTGTGCTTTTTTTGACTTTCACTGTAACCTTTTAACTTTTATTGTACATCTTCAAATGAGAGGGCCGTTATGGTTTTTTCTCAAAATACCTAGAATTTGGGTGAAATAAATTCAAATTGGTGTTCTCGGCAACTGCAGAAGGTTGAAAGGGCTATGGTATGGGCTGAGAGGTTGATTGGGGTCTCTACAACTTCTTTAAGAGTGAAATTGAGGTCAATTGCTAATTTTAGGGTTTGAAGGTGTCGCAAAGGCTTGCAGAGGTTTTGCAAAGAAATTGATCAAAAAAGGCCGAATAGGGCTTATCGACCTTTTTATTGAACTACGGTTATTTTTTTTAGCGGGCGGATTACGAATGAATAATGGGCAGTTTTTCAGGTTGGACAGGGAGGTCGTTTCCCAAGCCATCACATGGCTTTATCGAGGAGGCAGTGTTTTGGTGAGGTCACCTGGTCTACCTTAACTCTTGACACGTAGCAGACAGGGGTCTAGGCAATACCACCTTATCGGGTGGGTAAAGGTCGAATATCGGGTGAACCTGATATGGCTGTGAATCGTTAGATTCGGGTGCTGACGATCGAACGATATTCGGGTGATAGATTAGCACAGATGAAATGGGAAAGGTTTTGGGGAGGGGCGCGAGGATTTAATTAATGGTGGTTTGTGATTATTCTGAAGTTAAACACAAGATTAAATTATCAGATAGGGTTAATGAAGGGATTATCTTAACTTGACTGATAATTGCTGAGTTAAGAGGGTTTTTTCGGGGGGATAGGGTAAAAATATAGTTTATAGTTAAACTAAGGGTAGGGGTGATATATACGGGGATTTATTTATATACGAGAAAAAGGGTATATCGGGAGCTATATTATTAAGTTAGAAATTAATATGAATTGAAATGAGTTGAATGAAAATAATACTAAGTATAATGTAATATTTGCGCTTTTCCTTTACATACACTTATACTTAGGATAAAATATTTTTGTGGGTATTTTGAGTGAAATGGAATTTAACATGGGTTTTTTTACTTTTCATAGGCAAATGGAGCTTAACCTTAGGAAAAGGAGTTTTATTAGGGTAATGAAGGGAAATGACTTTTATGAAGGGAATTCTAACACTTGATGTCCATAAGTCATTAAGCCGAGGGTCCAATCTGATCCAGGTGGATATTGGTGGCCACCCGCTAATTCGACTTGGATCCCCTCTAGTGCTTCGTGCAGTTTTTTTTTAGTTTCCTTAATTATAGCACAATTTACTATTTTTAGCAGTTTTTCGGGGCCTAAACTTCCGGAGCCGTTTTGAGGCCCTAAACGACGTTTTTAGGGAAATCTACCGCCAACGTTTGTGGTTTTTTGTTTTTTGTTTTTTTTGTTTTTTTGTTTTTTTTTGTTTTTTGTGCGTCGTAGTTCTCGGAGAGATCTTTCCAACGGGCTATCATGCGCATCAAACGGAGATAAGATGGCCAATTCGCGACCCCGGGAAGTTGATGTACCAACTTACCCAAAAATGGGGCCCATAATTTGGCGTTTCATCTTCCAGGGTTAGGTTTTGGAATGTGAAGGGTTTTTCCATTGTTTCTCAACAATATATAGGCCTTCGAGCCTCATTGTAACACAATTTAGAGGCATGTAGCCACACATCTCTTCTCAGAGATAAGCTACCATCGCCCTAGCTTGTTTATTTCTATTTCCGGTTGTAAGCATATTTCAGTATTTTCCATTAATGAAATGAAGTATTATTTCCGCTGCATCTTTGTGTATATGGTTATCTCTGTATTTTATTGTGTTCCTGTTTAAATCCAAATCAGTGGTATCAGAGCAGTCTGCTTCTTCTCTGTTTTTCTTTGCATGTCCCCAACGAGGTCAGGATATAAGGAGTTAGGGCTTGAACTGGTCGAACCTTTGCAAGAACAGCCTCACAAATCTCGATGGCCTCCCATGGCAAATGAGAAGAAAGATGAGGGGGCAAGAGATCCTATCAAAATCTTTCTCGAAGAAGCCCTCGAGTGGCAAAGGAACGCGATGATGGATAGCTTTTCACAGATCCTTCAGCGGCTACCCAGAGGCGACGCATCGGCTTCCAATAGCTACTCTGGAAACGCCACACCATTTAAGGTACAAGTGAATTTTGAAATCCCCATCTTCGAGGGTCAGATAGATGGAGATGCTGTAAATAAATGGTTAAATCTGCTAGAGGGTTATTTTTCTGTTCATGAATTTTCGAGTCGGGAAAAGATTGTTTTCGCTCTTCTCAAAGAAGCCCCCCACGTCAAGGA